>JAPYZK010005199.1:0-15295 GCA_030522785.1 Platygaster equestris
GAATCTGTAAGAATTGATGGGAAATAATAAGAATCGATATAAATCGTTAGGATTCATGAGGATTCATAATTAAAATTCATGGGAAATAATGAAAAAATGATAGAAATCTATAGAAATTAATGGAAAATAACGGATATTGATGGAAATTGATTAATTAATTTAAAATTTCCAACTATCGATCATTATAATCGAAAATTCGAAGCTTAATGACAGTTCAATTGAAAAAAAAAAATGTTTCAACTCACGGAAGCCCAAGGTATTTGATTGAGATCCATAGGGGAAATCACTTCAAATTCAGCTGGAAAAATCATTACCAAAATGTTATATCATCCCATAAATCGATCGTTTTTTTGTGCAGTCAGGCAATTTGAATGAAATTACTTTTTGTTTCGTGCTCAATTTTCTTAGGGCGATTGATAGTCGCTTTTATCTCGTATCTCACATTTCCCAGATCAGCTTCAAAGGAACTTGGCAAACTTCGTGGCAATTTAAAATTGAATGAGTAAATGTGTTCACCTGGTGGCAAAGTCTTTCCACCTGTGAATTCAAACATTTTTCTCCTAAATTCCTGTTCTGTTTTATATTTTTACGTCACTTTATTCTTATATAGAAAAGTGAACTTCGATCATTTCCAAGAGATTCTAAGGTTTTTTTCTGCATCTTGATTTTTTTTTCACTTCGTTGGTTTGGAACTTTTTGATTCACTTAAATAAGAATATTATCAATTTTTTATTTTTCATTGATATTTAATTTAATATTAATTGCTTGAAATAATGTATTCAATTTCCATTTAAATGTAAATTCCAATATCAATTCGAATGATGATTCATTGATATTTTTCATTCAAAATTTATAATAATGAATAGATTCATAAATGCTTATTCGCGATCTTTTGATGTTTCGGGAATTTTGGGGTTTTAAAAATAAGTCAGTTACTAAAGTTGTAAAAAATAGAATTAACTTGAATGAATAGCCAAAACTTTTCGAAATTGTTTGATTTTAAAGATTCAGTTTACTGTTGAAATATTTAAAATGCAACAAATTTGTTAATTGTAATTAATTACGATAAAATCGTTAAATTATTGAGAAACTTCAGCTATCTAATTAAAAAATCGTGTAAATGACGTAAAAGACTAAATTTAAATGAGTTAATGTGTTCACCTGGTGGCAAAGTTTTTCCACCTGTGACTTTAAACATCTTGTTCTTCAATTCCTGTTCTGTATTATACTTTTACGTAACTGTATTCTTATATAGAAAAGTTTGCTTCGTTTATTTCAAAGAGATTCTATGATTTTTTCTGCATCTTGATTTTTTTTCAGTTCGTTGTTTTGGAACTTTTTGATTCACTTAGATAACAATATTATCAACTTTTTCATTTTTCATTGATATTTAATTTGATATTAATTGCTTGAAATGATGTATTCAATTTTCATATAAATGTTAATTTCAATATCAATTCGAATGATGATTTATTGATATTTTCCATTTATTATTATTTTACTCTTTAGGAACCGACAAGTTATCGTAAATTTTACCGGAAGTTGATCCGAGAAGACTATATTGGAATTTGAAATATTCCTCCATCGCAGAATGGACTATTGTGTGTATTTTCTTTCGTGAACGATCTTGAAAAAAAATTTTTAAATATTATTCATAAATTAATAATTTCGAATTACACTCTGAAAATTAGCAAATGTAAAAAAAAGTCGAGACAAAGAAAATTTTTAGTTTTATTCGAGTTGTGCAATTATTTTACAAAAAATATTTTCGCATCTTTGGAATTCGAATAATAAAAAGCTCTAAAACAATTATTTCCATACTTTTGATGATTGAGGTCAAGTGAATTTAATTCAATTTAAATGTAATGACGGACGTAAAATTATGACAAAATTTGTACGCAATAAAATATATCATATTTATTTTTATACACTATCAAAAATGATCAATTAAAACTTTATTCGATAATGACAGTCAAAACTATTATCAGGAATTTGTGTGTACACATAATTACGAATTAAACAATTGAAAAAAAATATACACTCTGAAACAAATATGATACATCTCAAAATTATACCCGTGACCCGAATTCCCCCCAAAAAACGAAAAACCCGCCAAAAACTAAAACAACAAAAAACTGCAATTTTAACATTATGATATATATGATAAAATCAACCTTCTTTCACTTCTATTTGCGAAGTCCATCGAGTTTCCGCTCGTCCTGTCGCTATAACATTTATATCTGCAATAGAGAATTGAAATACTACATTTTTTTTTTTTTGTATTTCTCTTAATTTACTGTTACTGACTACACCCACTTTGAATTTTGTCCCTGGCATTTAATTGCAGGATAATTCGTCCCTCGACGGATTGCCCGGGATAAAACGGGTTGTTGTCAATCAGGATTTGGAATTTCGTTGCACTCATCTTCGCACTTCCACTGTATCTTTTTTTTAACCGGCTCACTTATACAGCTCATAAACGACTCGCCACGTATTATTTGCACCGAGCAGGCGACAATCGCGCAGTCCCTTCGGGAATGTTCGGGTATTTTCACGTTTAGCCGAATACATCGAAAGACTAGGGAATTTTTTAATATTTCCGTTTTTTCGTGGTTTTTCTCTTCATTATTGAATTTGATGGTGACCAAGCACGTAGCCAGAGAGGGTGCTGAAGCCCCATTCGAAATTCAGGAAAATTTGACACATCTAGTACATTGCGGGAGAGTATATATAAAAGAGTAAAACAATACTGATTCTCACAGTGTCGAACTTTTCGAGAAAGTAGATAATTTTGAACGTTTTCAGCATTTCAAGATTTTCAACAATTTTGGGAATTTTCAGAGTTTGGAGCATTTCGAGAATTTTACAAGTTTTTAGAAGTTTGAAAATTTTTTAATTTCAACTATTTTGAAAATTCCGATGTTTTGAAAAAGTGTGAAAAATTCTGGGAATTCACAGTGTTTTCATGATTCTTGAAATTATGAGAATTTTACGAATTTCTGGCATTTCGAGAAACTTAATAATTTGGAATATTTTCAACATCACAAGATTTTTGACAATTTTGAGAATTTTCAAAGTCTGAAGTATTTTGAGGATTTTGGAAGTTATTGGAATTGTGAAAAGTTCGATAATTTCAAAATTTGGGTGAATTTTAGAGATTTGCAAATGTTCCAAAAATTCTTAAAATTCACAATATTTTCATAACTTTCGAAATTGCGAAAATTATACGAATTCTTCACATTTTGAGGAATTTGATAATTTGGAACATTTTAAGATTTTCAATAATTCAAAGAATTTCAAAAGTTTTCAGTATTTTGACAATTTTCATGATTCCAAAAATTTTCAGAAATTTCAGAGATTTAAAGAAGTTTCGAAAATCTTAAGAATTGAGGCAGTTTTCATAATTCTTAAAATTTCCAAAATTTTACAAGTTTCTAAAATTTCGGGGAACTTTTGTTTAGCTGGAACATTATTTTGATGAATTTCAAAGTTTAGAAGATTTAAAAACATTTTATAGATTTCAAACACTTATGAAAATTCTGAGAATTTAGGAAACTTTTTGATTGCCTAATAAAACTTCACTTTTTGAATCAGTTGAATTAATTTCGAGTGAAAATCACCTTTCAATCAAAATCAGTTTTAGAGGTTTGAAGCTGAGCTGTAGTTCCGAAATTTTTGGAATTGTAAAACTGTGAAGCTTTGAGTAATAATTGCGTAATAGAAATCAACAATATGGAAATTTTGTACACTAAAATTTGGTAAATTCTTGAAATTGCGAATGAATTGAAGATTCGAGTTGTCAAACATTGGAAATGTATTGAATATTTTGAATGAAGAAAATTTGGGATTTCGAAAATATCGGACATCCAAAAATGTCGAAGATTTCTAAAATACACATTCAAAGGTATAATTTATTCAACTATTCAATTTTTATTTGTAAAGCCTATACTCACTCATAAATAACGCTGAGAATGACCGTTCGTCTGAAAATCCGCGATGAAGTTCGAAAATGCTGAATTTTTCGATTTTCATCGGTACGTGCTTTTTAGACGAACCAAGTATCGTAGAAAGCTGATGTTTGGCAAAGTTACTTATTTTACTTAACTTGAACAGAAAATTCACTTGAAACGGAACATTTTAAAAAATTTTGTTGGGAAATCCGTTTTGGAAGGTGCTCCGAATTCGGATATTTTACAGTCGTGGGACAGTGGGGACTGGAGTGGGAAGTTCGCAATCGTGTGCAGTGTGATTGAGAATCGAATCGTAATCGTAATCGTAATCGTAGACGGCTACAGAGTTGGTAGTGTGATAGGACCTTTAAAAGGTGCCAACTATTATTCTAATTCACGCAGTTGACGGTGTCCCGAAAATCTCGTTTTCCGTGATTATTTACAGTTTAGAGAGAGATAAGAGATTTTAGAGTAATACAACGTTAACAAATAACTTTCTAGGTGTATTTAATATTGGGCAAAAACTGTTTTTTTTTGTTTTCAAAGTTCAAGTTTCGAGGTTCAAAAGTTTCGAGCATTCTGAAATAGCCATGAAACATTCCACAAACAATAATGATTTTCCCTGTTTTTTAAGACTCCATGGCCTGCAAGAAAAACATCCCCAGCCTCGAAAATGCTTACACTGAAAAATCCAGCAACTCGACCCACAACTCTATAATAAATAATCAAACACAACTTACTCATTTCAATACCGGAAAACAACTTTATTGCTGATATCAGTCAAGTATACACCAATAACAATAACCTTGTATACAATTCATTTATTTATTGTACATAAATTTGATCAAAATTTCTTAATCGAGTCAGTGGCGGATCTAGGATTCAATCCTGGGGGGGGGGGATGAATAAGACTTCATTTACAGATTTGAACTCACTTTACAATTCAGAGTTAGACAGTTTTTTTTATGTCGAAATCGAAAATTTTCAATTAGGTTTCAATTAATTACTTGAGCTAATTCCATCTAATACAAGAATGCCGAAATTTTTAAATTATAATTCCAAAAGACATGTACTTTTTGCATTTTCTAAGTTTTAGACATTTTCAAAGTTTGACAATTTTGCAGTTTTGAAGTTTATAAGTCTGGAAATATGAAACAATATTTTTAGATGGAAAAGCTTTATAGAAACGTTTTGAGTTTATGATGAACTACGGAAATTCTAAAAACAGAATTTCCTATTTTTTGAAATGTAAAATTGTATAGTTTATATAATATTGAAATATCAAGTATAAACAAATTTCATATTCGGCAACTTTCAAATATTTTTGCGAACTACGAATTTATGATGTGATTTTAGAATTCGAAACCTTGAAAATTCCATTTCTCAAGGTTCGAGATTAACCTCCGAAATTTTCAATATTAAACGATTTGTTTCATTCGGAAACTTTCGAATGCATTATATATATTTCACTATACTGAAACAATAAAATCGAAAAAATTCATAATTGAAGATCGCATCTGAAAAATTCAAAACTGAAGATCGCCGACTTCGAGAATTCAAAATCCGAAAAATTCCATTTTTGACTGAAATACACTTGTCTTAGAAATGTAGATTTTTGGGAGTGTTTTTCTATAGCCCCACCCCCCTGGATCCACCACTGATCGAGTTGAACATCGCAGTTTTTCAATTACGGTTGTTTGAACCACCGTAATAAAAAAATCCGTTACAAAACAACATTCGAAAAATGCTGATGAAAAAACGAAAAATTCAAGTATGGAAACCCGGGGATGTGCCGTAGCAAGATTTTTCCCGAGCAGGCATCGTTTCTTGGCTGGGTTCTTCTGGGCAAAGGTCTTCCATGAAATCGTCGCATTCCATATTATGCTCTCTTTCGATGTTTCCGTCGTCGTTTGTGTAGGCCTTGAGCGAACTGACGCAGTAGATGTCGTGTATCCATCGTTCGCTGCAGCCCAAGTGGTAAGGGTCGAAAGGGAAGAAAACGTCCTTCAGGCATTTTGTCACTTCCCAGCATTCCTCATTGTCTATCAAGGGCAAGCTGTGTCTTCCATTGATGTCAATGATGGTCTGACAGTAAGCCAATTGGTATTTCGTCGTCATGGCATTGAAGTTATGTATCACTGCTTCGTAGCAATATTTCAAGGGGTTCAATTTGCAAGATACTATTTTATTCAGGCAGAGATCTTGCAAAAATTTTAAGTCTGGAAATAAGAAATAACCACGTTAATCGGTTGAATAAAACGAAATTCCAAATTTTGCAACTCAACAATTACATTTTACGAAGAAAAATCCATGTTTTTCGATATTTCCAGTCAGTTTTGTTCTTAATTGACAATTAAAATGGTTTTTGCGAGAAAAAAAAAAAAAATCTACCGAGCCGGGAATCGAACCCAGGCCCTCCCAATTTCATGTTGGGTGCTCTGAAATTGGGAGGTCCTGGGTTCGATTTCCGGCTCGGTAGATTTTTTTTCTCGCGAAAACCATTTCAATTGTCAATTAAGAACAAAACTGACTAAGAATATCGAAAAACATAGATTTTTCTTTGTATCAACAACACAGTGATAAAAAAAAAAACGTTTTCAATTACATTTTAGTTGTCAAAAATTGGATCTAGAAATACAATTATTGACAAGTAGGAAACTTGAGTCCAGAATAATGTTTGCATTTGAAAATTCGACAAATTTTGATTGCAAACAAATGAAACGAAATAATGTGTAATAAAATTTTATTTAGAAATGACTCCTTTCATTCATGATTTCGACTTACTTTTTGTACCATCCGTCAACTCCTCTTGTTTGAAAGCTATCAAATAAAACAAAGCTTGGCACTTGGAATAAAACACCACGTGAAGCTTCGGATCGCTGTTAGAATCCTTGGAGATGATATACTTAAGAACATCATTTGTTATAGCCTTAATGACCTTCTGCACCAAACTGAAAAAAAAAACCACAAAATTAAAATTATTTTACGAATTCTTATCAATTATTTAGTTTCAAAGAGTTCGATAACCCTTTCAAGCAAGGGCGGACGCAGAAAAAATTTTCGGGAGGGGTTTTCGAAAAAAATGTTTCCTAATTTTCGAAATTCCTGGAATTTTTTAAACTTTCGTAATTTTCGTAATTTAATTTACGAATTTTTCGTAATTTTCAAAATTTCTTGAATGTGTGATGTTCTCGTAATTTTTGAAATTTGCAAATTCTCGGAACTTCTACAATTTTTGGACATTTTCGGATTTTTTGGAATACTCAAACCTTCGAATATATAAGAAATGTTTGAAATTCTCTGAATTGTCGAACATTTTATAATTTTTTACATATTTGGACTTAAAACATTTTAGGAATTCTCAAAATTTTCAGAATGCTCCAATTTTTCAGGTTCATCAGATTCTTTAAGAAATTATAAAGTTTCAAAAATTTTAATGATTTCCGAGATCTCTAAAATTCTCAAAATCTTTAGAATTTTACAAAATTCCGAAATTAGTATAATTGTTGAAATCACTGCAATTATTGAAATTTCTCAATTCTCAATTTTCGACTATTCGCAAGTTTTTGCAAGGAGTAATTATAAGAGGTAATTCGAAATTGGTGTTCTTTTCATTTTACTCATCCCAATAAAACCAAAGCAAAATTCCCCCTTTTTTTGGTCATACTTTTGTTGAACAGAATTATCTTAACCAACATTTCAAGAGGATGTTTGTATTACGTAAAAGCGAGCCCTCAAAAATCCAATCACCTCAATCGAGCAAATTTCGCTCTGGCCAATAAACTCGCCAAGTAATGAATCAAAGTTTGTCGAGTCGTCCACGCCGTCTGCGGATCCATAAGTTTGTTCCAAAGCCACTGTACGAATTCTTGCAATATCTTCCGGTGAAGACTGCACATGTAGAACATGACGAATTGGATGTGGCGAGTCCTGTACGTCTTCATAATGATGTCTTCGAAGGGACGAAGAAGGTCTTGGAACAATTTTTTCGCCACGTCCAGATCGAGTGCACCGTCAACGTGGCAAGTCTCATGAACATAATAAAACAATTGGTCCATACAAATGTCCAAAGTGTGATTGGTTTCATGTCGCAGCACCACGCTATCCCTAGCATCTTCGTCGATGTCACTCAACTGATATATCACACCGTTCATGTCTTCGAATTCTATTTCTCCGTTTTCTAATTTTTCAGATGTAGTTGTGTTTATGTCCATGGAATTCAACCTACAAATCATATTTACATCGACATTAAAACATCACATTAAATTACTCAGTGGAATTCATTTCTAAAATTTGCATACAAAAGTTGAAATAAATTAAGCTATCTTAGAAACAGGGAAAAGTGAAAAATTGGAGATTACATTCATTAATTTTACAAATTCAAATCAACATTGTTCATCAATTTCAATTCTGGGAATTGGGAAATTCCCAAAAATTTTTGGACTTTGAAACTAAAAACAAAATGTTTACAGTTTTTGTAGCGGAATATTCAACTTTCTGAATTTAACAATTTAAATAAGTTGGTGAGTTTTTTTAATAGAAAATGTTTCTTCATCACTGGGTTGTTGGTACCAAGGAAAATCCATGTTTTTCGATATTCCCAGTCAGTTTTGTTCTTAATTGACAATTAAAATGGTTTTTACGAGAAAAAAAGATCCACCGAGCCGGGAATCGAACGCAGGACCTCCCAATTTCAGAGCACCCGATATGAAATTGGGAGGTCCTGGGTTCGATTCCCGACTCGGTGGATCTTTTTTTCTCGCAAAAACCATTTTAATTGTCAATTAAGAACAAAACTGACTGGGAATATAGAAAAACATAGATTTTTCTTTGAGGTTTTTTAGTTCGTTAATTCAATTGAGTTGAAAAAATTGTCAAATTTTATAGTAGCAAATATCAATAATTATACACATTCGCAGAAAAACTGAGTAATGATTGAATATTTACTTCTTTAACAATTTGGTGAAATACTGCAACTGACATTACTGGAAAAAATATTCGGTCACAATCGAAAATTCCCAATAATGACGAGGAATAATGAAAACAATTTCAACTATGATCCTATTAATTTTGGATCTCATGGAATCGAAATTTCTCAAATTGAAATTCAATGAATGAGTGATTTCAACAAAGTTGAAAATATTGAATTATTGATGAATAACTCACTTGTCAATAATGATGTACAGAATATCTTCGTACAGCCGAGGAGGAGCGTATCCCATTATTTCAATACAAAAAGATATATAACGTTCGTGCGCGTCAACGGCATTTGTATAATACGGATACAATTCCTTCAAAGCCGTTTTCAATGTGACCGGGTAACTGCAAAAAATCATCACACGTCAAAGTTCGTACAAAAAAAAAATTTAATACTTCTCAAATCCGAAGAAAATACATTTCGAGTAACTTAATTGATGAATTCGGAATTTCAAAAAAATTATATAATGTTACATGTAAAAAAGTTGAATTTCTACTTTCACTTCTCATAGATTTGCTAATTTTCAAGTGTTCAAAAAAATCAATTACAATTTATTTCAGAAAAATTAATAAAAATCCAATAACTTTTTAAAAATTCAACAATATCTCAAAACTAACTCACATTTCGAAAAATCGCACCCTTTCTCTACATTTTTACAAATTTACACAAATTCTTCAGGGTTTTCAAAATTCCAGATTTGGATAAGTAGATTATAATATGGATTTGGGTAAATTTTCAATTATTCTCAATATTTGAAATTACATTAAAGTTCGATCCAATTTTTCACCACTCCAATTATTTTCTTTCGAAATAGCCAAAACTTCCGCTGACTCACTAAAATTACCTCGGAGTTTTAAAACACGCCTTGAAAATGTCATGCATGTATTTCATTCTGTTTTTTTCTTCCTCTGGACTTTTCGCAACACCTTCCTTTTGGCATCCTGGAAAATAAATTGCAACTATAAAACCTAATCTAACATTCCAACAAATCATCAAAATCATCACCTTTCTTAACTTCTTTCAAAAATTCTTTTGTGATAAAATTCGCGTAAAAATTTTGGCTGGTATGCATCAAACAACTGATGAATTCTTTGAACGAATGCAAAACTTTAGGCGAACGGTTGTGCCAATCAATAAGTAATAAAGCTTCGACGAAATTTTTGTGCATTGGTGACAGTACATGTGTGCATTTTTTGGCATCTGACAAAAGTTCCAAGAGATCTGGATCCTGAAACTGTCAAAAAAAAGGAAATTATACTCGTTTCATGAGAATAATGTATAAAATAAAATACATGAATGAATAAATTATTCAAGCAAACCTTGACAACGAAATCTCGCAATGTGCAGATCAACTCGTCATACCGTTGTCGATTTCCGTTATCGACAACATTTTTCAAAATTACATCGACATCTTTGGGCAAAGTGAAGCCGATTTTCCTCTGTTTAATAATTGACGCCCTCAATCCTGGGGTTTTCAGAATCGAGGAAACGCTTTTTCTTGACGAAATGGAGGACGAAATAATGGACATCTACAAAAAAGAACTGCATAAATAAAAATTGCGAATTGCGTTATGAATATAAATGGAGATCTTCCAAAAATAAAAGAACATCGATCTTTTGAAACTAAATTTAAGAACTTGAAAGTTGACGTTAAAAACTCTGAATTTCCTGATTTTGAGATTGAAATTATGAGTTTACAGATTCCCAAAATCGCCGGATTTCCCTATTTGACAATTAGATCGTCAAGTTTCGACTTCCACCAAATTTGAAAATTGATAAGTGTAAAATTTACATTCCTGTCGTACATTTCTTTCACGACGATTCCTACTCTACTTATTTCTAAACTAAAAACAACAGTTGTCTAAAAATATTGCTCAAACCAAAATACACATTCTTGTCGCCTTTTGAAATTAAAATATCATACCAGAAACAGCGAATAACACATTTTAAGATAATCCCCTTTAAATAACAGCTGTTACAACAATACCCGGAAATTCATGGGAAGAATCCATGACACACTTCACTACCAATTCTCTACAATTTTACGGACAACTGGCAACGTAACGTTGACTTTTAACTCGCAATCATACATTTCCCGTGATTTTTTTTACAAAATTCTTAGCTAATGAGTGATATTCATTATAATAAGATCAATTAAGATTTGACCGGAGAACAAGCGTTATGATAATAGGTTAGGTTGGCAGGAAAAGGGGAAGTACCTTACGTTGTCTATATTGTTCGCGCTAATGAAGAGATTATATCACTACACGATGTGCGGAGCGCGATTTAATCAGACGGGAAAGTGTAAAATTGATGTTTAATTTTTTACAAAATCGTAAATCTTGCAACATGTCGCAATTATACACTTGCACTTGTCAATGCTTGTCCCGCATAGTTGCACATAGTCACGTGAGTTGCGTGTTTTTTTTTTTTTTTTTTTTTTTTTTTTTTTTTTTTTTTTTTTTTTTTCTCTCTTTTCTCCCCTCCTTTTGTTTTTTGCCCTTTTGGCGCGTATTTTTTTTTTGTTTTCTCCACATTTTTGTTTTAACCAGGACGTACACAATAACACATTACAGATGGCCAAATTCTCTGTTTATACACTGGGGTGCATCGATTCTTTTCTCAATTTGGGGTCCTAAATTTAATTTAGGTTGGCACAGCAGACTGCAGTAGTGGCTACAGTGTGTGAGTACCAGTGACTGTCAACCATTGCCGACTATTGAATTGTAAACATTGTAAATGATTGTAAACAACAACAGATTATTACGAGTAGCGAATAAATTCGAATTATTATGGTGTCAAATTATTAAACGATAAAAATGATGTGATTTAAATTCCAGAATTTATAAATTCGCGAGTTTATTGTGGATTTCCGAATTTTGAAATTTTTCAGTTCAGAGAGTATTTTCTAATATTCCAAAAGACTTGATCGATGCCAGAATTTTCAACTATAATTAAACATGTAATAATTATTTAAAAATAGACAAATTTACGTGACCTCGAAAAACTTCTGGAATTCAAAAATCCATGAATTTTGATTGGCAACTTGTAATTCAAACGGTTATGAATTTTAAATTAAGAGAATTACGATTTTATTTTTTTTTTTAATGTGAAAACTGCGAATATTATTCGAAATTCATAAATTTTGGAATTCCGAAATGAATTGATCATTTGAATTCCGAAATTTTAATATGATAATATAATTCAGTACTACCTGTTAATTGTTGCCATGTTATTTTTCAATCATATCATCAACCAATTCTAAGGTGTCAAATGATTATAATATACACAAACTCTTTTGAATATTACATTTTTTGGTTCATCAATTCGAATTAACAAACTCTGAAATTTTCAAACGCGAAAATAATTAATTTTCGACGTATCGAATAATTATTCCAATAGTAAATAATTTTGATCTTGAAAAATTCCTGCAATCAAAAATTTAGAAATTCAAACATGTAGGTTGACAATCACTGGTATTCACGCACTGTAGCCACTACTGCGGACAGCGGTGCCAACATAAATTAAATTTGGGACCCCAAATTGAGGAAAGAATCGATGCACCCCAATGTAGGAACTCTACACGCAGCAAACCACAGTGAACTGCAGTGAACCACAGTGAACAACAGCGAATGAACGTGAAAGTCGTCACTAGTCGGCAGTGTCGTCTGGTGTCTGGTGTCGTGTCACAGGTCGCAGCTGGTCGTTACATTACGCAATTTTCATGTGTTCACATTTCACGTTTGTTATTGTTTATTTTTAAAAATAATACCGGTCTTCTGTACAGTTTACTCAAATTATTTAACAATTAACTCAATCAGTTGATTAAAGTGCCTAAAATTTCAAAGTTGTGTGACTTGAGTTCTGCAAATCATCATTTAGAAAATTACGAAATTCCTCTTACGCTCTTTGTTTACAATTGTCCCCATGCGCGAAGAAAAAAAAACAATAACACTGCATCGATTACAACAATTGAACTACAAAAACTTAATCGTTGTTGCGGATTTTGAACTTCGGCCCGAAAAATGAACTGAAGATTTGGTTTTTCCACCGAAAATGCTCCTCGCATTTTCCACTCGTCGAGGTATTTTGTATGATGACGTCAAATTTCGTATGATGTTTTTGGAGAACATTTGACCTGCAATTTTTTGGATGCCTTCCGTCGCTAAAAGGAGAAAAGGTGAAGTGGAAGGATAAATTGGCCAAGGAGAAATTTGAGATTGTGAAAAAATGTTTTTTTTAACGAAAGAGATGACGAGCCAGAGCAGTAGTGGGAAGAAAAATACAGAAAAGCAAAATGTTGGCGGTGCGAGCTCAAGTATGCAAAATAAAAATATTGGCGTGCCTGCCAAAAAATCGAGTGGGATTTTGAAAAATGAGGATGAGGTTCGAGAGGACTTTCATAATTCGGTGAGTAGGGTTTTCAAATGGAAAAAATTTTTTTTGTGATCGAAAAAATATAACAATAATTTGAACATTGTATTTTTCAGTTGGAAAGAAGGAAAATGGAAGCGTTTCGGAACTTCGTCCGATTTTTTGAATCCATGGCAAAAATTAGTCCGAAATACAAGGAATGTCTATCACTCAAATTTGATGCGATGAAACATTGCAGTAAATGGGAAACTTTTACTGACAATTGGCGTTTTGATTGTAAATAAAAAAGAATTCTAAAATTCTGGAAACCCATGCTCACAATATAGATCACATTCGATAATTATAAAAAAAAAGAAAATTTTCAAAAAATTGGAACTCTTCCCAAAAAAATTTTATATTATTTATTTGTTTCTAAAAAACCTACAGATGCAATTTCTAAATAACTTTTTTTCTATTTTCAGTTGAAAAAATCATCGAAAAACCAGTGACCTTCAAAGCAGTCAGGATTGCGCAAAAAATCACATGGAAGCTGCAAATCCAGGATGGTCATAAACGATTGTACCTGAATTGTCCATCTTTCATAAAGGAGATTTTAGTGGTAATCAAAAAAGAAAAAAACCTGAAAGGAGTGTCATTTCACATTTTCGGTTTTGGTTTTAGACGTTTGAAAATTTATGCAACAACTCGAAACAACTGGAAATGTGTTCCCACATGACGGGAAAAGCACTGCGTTCCTTAGCTTTGAAGTTGAATTCAAAAAATGAAGTCATGGCGATCGTCACTGGGGACAAAGTGGCCATCATGGAAAAGGAATTCATGGAGTTTTTTGAAAGTGGGAAAGGACATGTCATTAACATTGTGTGTCTGTACATAATGGGGTAAGATATGTTGATTTCATTTTGTTTTTTATCCAAATTGTTAAAAATGTCGAAAAATCAAATGGTATGAATTTTTTTATATATATTAAATATTAAATGGATTTTTTTAATTCTCGCTTTTTTCCTTTTATTTTACATTCAATGATTCTCATGTGCATAGAATTTGATATTAATTTTATTATCGATATGCAAAAATTGAACAGCTTTTCTGACAGTCTTTTTCATTTGTCAAAAAGATTTTTAGAATATTTAAATGAAATGATATTTTCATATTTTATATCGAAAATTTTGTTACATTTCTTTTTCTTCATGTTTAGGAAAACTGGACCAAAACTGATATATGGAAAACCGATGTATGATGATTTCAAAGAAATATTGCCCAATCTACAGTTATGGTTGCAAGATGGAAAGAGCGAAAAGAACATCATGAATACAGCCATGAATTATTTGAAGCGATACGATGACAAGAGATTGGTCACTTTCACGGACCGAATTCCAGCGAGACACATCTTTTTTTCAGCGGTGCTTTTTTTTGACCAGAAATACTTAATATTTTATCCAAGTTGCCATTTTTTGTTGCATTCACATATTTTGTGAAAAATTTATGATCGTTTTCCGAAGTTTTAATTTTGAGATGTATTTTTTTGTCTGTTTTTATCATCAATAGTTACTCTTTTCTTAAATAAGGTATCTGGAGTTTAGAACAAAAGTTTGCACTTCAAAGTCAGAGTTGAGTTTTAAATTTAGGTTCTTGATTTAAATTTGAAGACTGAACTTCGAAGTTTAAATCTGATGTTGGACGTTTAGGTTCGGAGTTTGCAGTTCGAATCCAAAGTTTGGAGTTTCAAATTGAAATGTGAAGTTTGGAGTCTAAATCTCGAATTTGAAAGTTTAAATTTAGAATTCAGTTTTAATATTCGAAATCCAAAGTTGATGTTGAAATTGGGAGTTCAAAGTTCATACTCAAAGTTTGAAGTACAAATGTAAAGTTTAACATCCAAAGTATAGATCTATAGTTCAGAATGGAAGTCTAAAGCTCAAGGTAAAAGTTTAAAATTCAAATTCAACGTTTAGAGTTCAAAGTTGAAATAATATGATCGAAGTCCATATATTCA
>JAPYZK010005201.1:0-13470 GCA_030522785.1 Platygaster equestris
TTTGTTAAACATAATTCGTGCCTTTTTCAATGTTCTATAGATTCATATTTTTTTCCTCCTCATTTTCCGACTTTTTCTTCGGGACAATATTTTCCCGGCGCTTTGCTTCACGAAAAGAGATACGAAGTATGCCTCGCCGCGCCTGAACGGTTGTTGCACGGAGGCCCTCAATTGTAATAACTATACTGATCCAAATAATTTTCAAATTCAATCACAAGAGTTCCAAACACTCGAAAAATGTCAGAAAAGTTCAAATCAGGACGAAAGAGTAGGTTAGAGCAAAGAAAACTCTCGCGACACGTGAGTTCAATTAGCCATAATGGGAAAAATATCACCCTTCGCATCGAGGTTGCAATATCAATTAAATTCGATTGCACCCGAGCATGCACACTTCCGCTTCGCTTTTATCGGGAAAGCTCGAAAAGCTCGACCTTTTTTGTATTTTCAACATCGCGTATTAATTTCTAGATTTCTTATCGCTTTCACCGACCCATTAATTTTCCCTCAATTGCGTTTGCTCTTAATTAAAATCCTTTTTTTAGCCAGTCTATTACAACTTCGTCACAGTGCAGCGGAACATTTCGCAAGGATTTTGTTTTCCAATCTAAAACTACGAAAAATCGTATGTGTTAACATTTTCTGTAATTCTCAGAACTCTAGGGTGATTCAATGAAAATTTTTAAAATCCCTCGAAATTCAACAATATTAAAAATTTGATACTTTCCCCAACTTTTGCAACTAGACAATTCCATATAATTTTATCGACGTACATTTTTGTATATTTTATAAAACTCTAAATCTTTCCAAATGTTCAAAGATTTTTAGAAAATTGAATGAAAAAGAATACAAGTTAATTTTGCACGTTAAATCCCTTTGATATTGACTTTTCGCTGCACGATAAAATCGCGGCGTTCGATAATCGCGAAGGGAAAATCGAAGACACGAGGAAATAAGATAAGGGTGAGGGGGTGGATTGGGAGGCGCCCAAGGTGTAGGGAATATCGACCGTCGCGACGCTGACCGGCGGTCAATGAGATACGGCCTTTTCGCTCGCCCTCCTTAGCGGAAGTCGGCCCGAACCCCCTTACGTGATTCATACACGCTATACGCTACCGTAGGGCCTCTGTGAACTTCCCCGCGCCGCCAAAGTTAACAGAGCTGAAAATGTATGCGAACGAACGCGATCGTTCGTGCAACCGATATGCAGATGCGCCACAAACACTCGCTTTTTTCACCCTCAACTCACTTGTCCCTGGACCAACTTTTGAATTCTACTCTTACGAATGGAAAGTGAAAGGAATTTCGAATTTGAAATTATTCTACGTAGATAAACAAATGAATAACAAAAAAATATTTACAGTGCAATATTCAAAATATTCAAGTACTTTTTCACCAACTACCTATCGAGAAAATGTACGCAAGCAGTAAAGACCTTGATAAAGTCAGACATTCCTCTACGTACGCGTATAAAAAAAAGGAAAAAAACGAAAAAACGTTCTGAAGTGTTGGAAATTTTTCGTTTCCACTAACAATCTATCAAAAAGATGTTCGTAAGTAGTAAGAACCTCGATAGTCAGACACTAATTCGCGTATACGTGTAGAAATATGTAAGTTATACGAAAAAATATTCACAGTGAAATGACTGATACTTTCATTTTTGTCACTAACAACCTATCAAAAAAATGTGGTCAGGTATTCCTCTATGTATATACATTGAATATAAAAAATCTAAAAACTACATAAAAACAAATTCAAAAAAACTCTCGTTTTCTAAGTCTAGGAATAGAAAGTGAAAGAAAAGTTGTGATTTCATCGACATGTAAGAAAAATCTTAAAATTTTCCAGTTTTGTAAAAGATTTCGAAATTTTTCGAAAAACATGCAAAAAATATGAAATTTCACCGAATTTCGTATAATTCCATAAATTCTGAAAAATTACGTCAGTTTCTTGAATCCTCAGAAATCTCGCCAAATGAATAGAGCACTCTAGAAAATGCCTAAAAATTGTAAAAATCAAAATCGAGAAAATGTCCGAAATGCATAAAAGTAATCTTAAACTCTCAAAAATACCAATGATTCCGAAAACACCTTTCAAAACCGCGACAAATTTTACAGATTCTCGAAAATTCTTCCATACATTACGATAAACATTTCAATTCCACAGTATAAAAACGCATATCATAAAAAACTCAGTTTCTTTGTTTGCAAAATCATTAGCATTCATGAACCATTTGCATGTTTTATCCATATAAGTAGCTAGTGAATATTATAATACGCGTAGTCGGGAATGTACGGGAACGTGGCGTGCGCTAATAATTCACGGCCTGAGTGCCGAGTAGTAAGAGGCCGCTTTTGACCGTTTGGTCAGACCCGGTTCGTTGCGCATTTCGGTCGATTTGCATTCCCATCCATTTATCTTCCGCATATAAATGCATCTTATCGAAATATGTATTATCGCGCATACGTTTCGCGGCGCAATAAGTTCGCGTGTTACGTAAAGCGAGACGCAAAACTTGGTATTTGATGGGGAAATGAGGACTGCGATTGGCGCACGCGATGCGTTGCCGGAGACAGCGATGCACGGATATAAAATGTGCACCGATTCGGTTCGATTGTAGAGTACGTAAAAGGGTATTTTTCGATTTTTGTCTGTATGTTTTGGCGGTAATGTGAGTTTCTGAGATGAGAATCTTAAATTTGTAAGAAGTTGAATGAATTTTTTATGATTTTCGACATTGTTTTACATTTTTATAAGCATTATAGGCTTGTTTAGAATTTATTTAATTCTTGCAGAATTTGAGGGTTTGGAAAATTCTAAGAAATTTTATGTTATGGAGAAGTATTTTATAGGATTTTTGAAATTCTTGGAAATTCGTTAAGTACTTTCTAATTTCAGACTATTTCAGTATGTATCGAAGTATACTTGAGAATTTGACGATTTTAGTAATTTTTGAGAAATTTTGAAGGCTAATAGAGAATTCAAATGATTTATGTCAATTATAGAAGATTTCATATAAATTGGTTATTTTCCCGAACTTTCTAATAGTTTGAAAATTTTTTCAACAATTATTAAATAATTGAAATATTCAACTTTTCAATGAGATTTTCGACAAATTTTATAACGTTTCCAAAAGGTTAATACTTTCGAGAATTACCCTAGAATTTACGATTATTTTCACAATTGTACGATTTTACATAAATTTTTTGAAGTTGACAAGATTTTTATACATAATATACTTTAATCTATAAATTTCAGAAATTTATAAAAACTTATGAGAATTTACATCTGTTTCTGAAAAACAGAACTTCCGAAATTTTTTACAATTTTCGCCTCAATTACCTACTTATCAAGATTTTCGAAAATCATCATTAATTCTGGAAGACTTTTTTCTATTTTGGAAAAATTTCTCAGAATGTAACTGAAAAAAATTATGTCAACAACTCCTTAGAATCATTGAGACTATTAATTAATTACGAAAAGATTTTAGGATTTTTAATCTACTAATACTCTATCTCTACTAGTACTCTTATAATCGTTAACAAATTCGTGTAATTGTTGGAAATTAGATAAATTTTTTCAAATCTCATCAAAGTTATTGAATTTTGAATGTTGGAAATATTGTTCCCACAAATTCGAATTCAGTGACCTGAGTTCCAAAATTTTTAATCCTTCGAAAAATTATCATACAATTTAAAAGATCATCTAAATTTCAATGTTTCCAACAAAATTCTCTGATTTTTCTCTGCAATTTTTCGAATCATCCCATAACCCCACTCCACTCTCAGTTTTTCCACAATTAATCTAAAAATTCCTTGAAATTTCCAATTTCCCTGGTATTCTACAAAAATTTCAAAGACAACAAAATCCAAAAATCCCCTCATTTCCATACACATTCCCACAACTCATACATAATCTATCAGATTCTCTTACCTCTTTTCTAAACACGAAATATTCAGATCATTCATACTTTTCTACAAAACTGCATTCGACTGTGAAAAACTCTCATTAAAAAACTTCAACCACCCAGAAAAACGCTTTCTCGACACGTTTTTTCATTACACCCCCCCCCCCCCCCCCCCCCCCCCCCCCCCCCCCCTCCCCCCCCCTTTCCGAGACTTCGCGTTACGAGTTAGCGTAGAAATGCAAATGAGTTTTTGAGAAAATGATTTCGAGAGTTTTGACGGTTTAGTATGTCAGATGCGGCGATACCCTGAAAATTACTTGGGCAGATAAAGGCGGCGACGTTGCATATTTCGCAAACTTATCGCGTTCGGGGCTTTTCGCGTGTTGCGCACTTGGCGGCCGGAGATGGCCGATTACGCGATGTTTGCGCAAATAAACGGCCTTTTTGTTTATAAAACAATCAACGATCGTTCAGCGATACAACGGAAAAAAATACGTCAACTTTTTTGGAATCAAATGAAAATTTCCAATTTTTCGGACATTACGATTTTCATTTATGATTTTGGTAACATCGAAAATATATTTCAGAAATTTTACGAAATCGAAACTGATCGGAAAATGTGACTTTTTTCATTGTATTCAGATGATGAAGACGATTTTTTAATCACTAGGACAGGAAAGTTATTCAATAATTATCGATAGTTTTCGCGTTTAAAAAGAAATTTTCAAACATTTTCAAGCTCTCAAAATGTGAAATACATCACTTTGTGAAATTAAAGTTTGACATTTAAAAATGTTGGAATTCAATGGCTACGAAAATTATAATTTGTGAATTCGAAGACTTGAAAAACTTGGAGATTCAACTTCGAAAAACTTTGAATTCGAATTCAAAAACCTGAAATGTTCACAAATTAGACAATCTGGATATTCGGAATTTTTCAGTTTCTGAATTTGAATTTTGAAGTTCCAGGATTCAAAGAAATGAAAATTCGGAACTTCATTTATTAGATTCGATACTCAAATAATTGCAAAATTTCCGAATTCAAACTTCTCTAAATTCTAACATTAGAGGAAATCAAATTTTCAAAATTACAACATTTTATAAAGTTCAAAAAAATTCGGATATACAACATTTCAAGACTTGAAATTTTGTAAATTTTGAATTCCACATTTTTCAAACTCATTTCGAATTCTCGAATTTAATATAGCTTAAAAATTCGAATTCATAAATTTAAGAATTTGAAAACTCTAAAACTGAAATTCACAACTTCTCAAATTAGGATGTAAAAATATGAAATTTCATAATTTTTCATTATTAGAATTTCAAATTCAAAATTCAAGAATTCAATCGAAAATAAAAATTCCTTACATCAAAAACCTAAATTTGAAAATCGTTGAATTCTGATTCTAAAAACTCTCGCAAAACATTCAAATTGAATATCAAAATTTTCGAAATTTAAGCATTTTGAAGACGATTAAAATTTCAAAAAACTTGAATTCCACAGTTTTCAATTCGATGCTGAATTCTCGAATTCAATACAGCTCAAAAATTCGAGATCGTAAATTGACAAACTCCAAAATTAGAACAATTCCGAAGTTCTCAAATTTTTGTGTAAAAATCTAAAGTTTTTTTATTTTCCATATTTCAATTTTGAAATTTTCAAATTCTAGAATTCAATCGAAAATCAAAATTCCGTACATCCAAAACTTGCAAATTAAAAAATGTTCAAATCTGTGATTTTAAAAACTGTCGAAATTCCCTAAATCGAAGAATTTCGAAGATCGAAAAAATTAAAATTCCAAAAATTCTGAAACCGCAAATTTGCGAAATTTCAAGAAAGAATCTCCCGACTCAGAATTTCGGAAATTCACAAAATTCACAACGTAACTTCCTCCACAGGAAGAAACTTATCGATAATTATTGATAAAATTCCTCAACGATAATCCCATCCTTATTAATCACATGATTTTTTTTTGTGAGAAGTTAAAAGATAAAATAGAAAGTTTCAAGGTACTTATTTTCATTCGGGAGATAAGCGTAATCAAAATGAAATTATTATTTCATTTGACGCAATGTAGTAATTGTGTTTTCCATTGTTTAATATCGTAATTAATTAAGTAGGATAAGACTGTCCTGGCTTTCGTTGCAAGGACATAATTTAAACTGAAAAAGCTTGGAGATGAGGACGTTTTTTCCCAGTAATTCCGGGGGTGGAACAAAGCTTCGGAGAGAGCTTGCAATAGGCGAGTGCTTGCAGAGGCAGGAGAAAAACGTCGGACGGGGCGCAAGCTCGCGGCGCAGTCGCTCTGGGGGTTGCGTCCTACCCTACTTCGGCGTAATGGTGAACGCCGAATCAACCCCCGAGCCACGTGCTGCCCAACTCGTAAACAAATGTTATAGTTTGCCCTCTGCAAACCGCGGGGATTGGACGTTAAACTACCTCGTTAAACGGGCTTTAATCATTTATCTCGCAAGTTTTAATGGCTTGACGTGTTACGCAAGATTCACGAGACTTTGATATTGTTTGATATTTATTGTACTAGCGTGAATTGTTTTTAATTTTAGTCCAGGTTTTTTTATAGTCGTGTTTTACACTCGCTGTAAATTTTACGAGGGGTAACGAGTGACGTTATCAATTTTCACAAGTTTTGAAGGAAGCTCTCGAAATTATTGGAAATATAAGATATTTTTGAGAAAATCTAATGTTCTGGAAAATTTGGAAAGTTATGAGAAGATTTTTTGGATATACTTTCGGGAGTATGAGCAAGTTGGGAGAGTTTTGGATTGGTAAATTCTGGGATTTTGGATTTTTATGTCAGGATGTTCAAATTTTATATTCTTCAATTTTTGGGTTTTCGAGTTTGGTAATTTGGGATTTTTTGAATCTTTGAAGGTTTGGATATTTTTAGGGTCTGAAATTATTGGATTTATAGTCATGGATTTTTGGAATTGAATTCCCAATTGAGAAATTTTTTGTTTTGAAAAATTAAGCATGGAATATTTTAAATATTGGAAAAATTTTAATTTATTATGAATTATAGTTTGGTATAATCATGATATTAATAAATGTATTAATATCAACTTATATTGATAAACTAATACCAATAGTTTGATTTGTTTAGAAATATTCAATTCTAATTTCCATGTTTGTGTATGTGAACCTATGGTATTTCAATTTTTTCATTTCGAATTTCGTAATTATGAATTATAATCGAAGCATTGGAATTTTAGAATTCTTGAAAAATTCCTCCATCTCTAAATTTTAGGAAATATCAATTTTGCATTTCCTGAATTCAGGGATTCCAATATTTTCGTTTTCGAAAAATTTTGAAAATTTTAGTTCCATGTTCAAATTATCCTCCATGATTTTTTTATTATTCAAACTTTCGAATCTTCAAATTCAAATGTAACAAAATTCTGATAAAATAGCTTGAATTTTTTCGTCTTTCAAATTTTGAACTTCAAAAATTCGAATCCCAAGTAATATCTAGATACTTAAATCGAAAAATTATGAGTTTCGAAAATGATGAAATCTCAAAATTTGGAGCTCCAACAGTAAATAAAAATTTCTGAAGATCAAGAAGAAAAAATTTCATCGTTTTGAAATTCGAAAACTTGCACACTGAAATAATCTTCAAAAATATTAATCAAACTTAGATTTTGCAATCCGAAAATCGATCACTGACATCGTCTTCGGAAATCTGTAAATAAACTCCGAAAATCTGCGTAATTCATGTCAAAAATTTCCAAAATTCCAAAATTTACGATCTCAAGATCACAATAATTGAATCAACAATAAATTTTGAACACGAACAAAATTCGCATGTCTTGCTTAAATTTCCTCGCCTTTTGAATCTCGAATTCCAAAAATTCGAATTTCAAGTTTCATTTTTATTTATGAACACTCGAATTGGAAATTTTTAGTTTCAAAAATGATGACATACAAAAATTTCAAGCTCAAGTAAAAAATACATGTTCTAAAAATTGGCATTATCTCACACTGAAATAATCTTCTGAAGTCTCTAAACGAACTCCAAAAATCCGTGCGATGCATGTTAAAATTTTCAAAAATTCTGCAAAATTCACTATTTTCAAATCACAAAATTTAAATCATCAATAAATAATCAATAAATTTTGAACACGAACAAAATTCGCATGTCTTGCTCAAATTTCCTCGTCTTTTGAATTTCGAACTCCACAAATTAAAATTTTAAGCTTCATTTTTATTTATGAACACTCAATTTAAAAATACATTTTCTGAAGATATTCATTATTTCACACTGAAATAATCTTCTGAAGTCTCTAAATCAACTCCAAAAATCTGTGGGATCCATGTTCAAAATTTTAAAAATTCAAAAAAATCCACCTAAAAATGACAACATTCAAAAACAGAAAAACACAATTTGTAGAATAATAACACCTCTCGTTTAAAAAAACCCTACATCTCCCGATCTCCATCAGCGAAAATCATTATCACCCCACTCGCAAAATCCCTCATTTCCCCGAAACCAACCCCGAAAAACATACCGAAAACGTCAATTTCCCGAAAACCAAGCACCCCGAATAAAATCAAAGACAAGAAATCGATGCACGAGCAATATGTGTCGGAGGAAAACGAGGCTACGCGTATAGAAACCCGGGTCTCGCCCTGAGACCCAGATACGTCGCGAAAGGGTGCGCCGACAGCCGCATCGTGCTTGCACCCAACAAAATGCATACGTTTTCCCCTGACCTGAAAAGTATGATCGATTAAGACGCTGATGGGAAAAAATGATCCGATAAAGCGCCGCTTACTCTCCCTCCCATAAATAACCGCGCGCCCCTTCTTCCTCATTGCCCTCGTAAAATCGTAGAAAAAACGAGGCTGTTTCATCTCCCGCGATTTCCTGTCCGGCGCAATATGATAACTGGGTAAACACGGGGTTGCTTAAAGTCGCGTGCGTCGATCTGGGCCGAGCGATAACACGCGACGACGACTGGCGTGTGCTTCACGCAATTTTCACACCTGCTTTGTCGCATGCGCGCGGTTAATTAAGGGGGTTCTTGACGGTACGCGAAGGAGGGTAGGAGACGTCGGTTATCTTGGGGTTGAAGGGTCAGCGCGGATCTTATCTTTTTTTTTAATTATTGTCTTCTGGTAGAGCTTCTTTGGTGGACGGTGGAATAAGTGGGAGGTGAATCGGGACGGTGAGGAATTTTTAAGTGTACCTATTTTTTATTTCAGGTCCCGATTTTGCGGAAAATTAGAATAATGAAAAATTCAGAATTTGATATTGGATGATGCATGACTGTAGTTGAAATTCTACATTTGGGCGGAAATACCAATGAAATTATTTTGGAGCGAAAAATCTGTTTTGCCAGAAAAACAATTTTTTTATTCATTTTTTTCGCTCGAAAAGAATTTAGGTGATAATTCAGCATTTTCGAATCTGACAAATTCGTAATTTTTGGCCACTATGGAAAAAAAATTTTTTTGACATTTGAAATTTTGTGAAATTTATAAGTGAAACGACAAAATGATTTCAGAATTATAGTGTATCTTTCACAAAATCGGATTTGAACAGTTTAAGTCATTAGTAGATAGACAGAAAAAAGTAAGAAACTTTGGAAAATTTGAACTTAAATTGGGAAAATTTATAATTTTTCAATGTAGAATTTTTGAATTGAAAGTTGTAAAATTCGGAGGTTTCGAGACGAAAAAATTAAAAATTGAAATTTTAATTAATTATGTAATTTTAATTTGACAGTAGGCAAATTGTGGGAAATCTTTTTTAACTAAAAATTTAATAACTTTGGGAAAAGTGTGTTCCAAAACTTAGTATTGAACGGTTTTAGGCAATAATCGGTTGTGCGCTCACGAAATCCTTCAGCGCGTAACCTGTTATTGAATGGAGCTGTTCAATTCAACATCCAAAAATCCAAAAATTAATCATTTTAATGTTCATTATTGATTGAAATTGAAAACTAACGAAATTCATGACTTGAACTAAACCCATAACTTAAAAATTCGAAAATAAGGAACTCAAAATTGAATTTTCAAACTCTCGTTCGAAATTTATGAATTTTGAAATAGCACATAATACTATGTAAATATTATCCGAAGTATTATTTTGGAAATCCAAACATACAAATTGGGAACTTTTCATGTACTTTTGTTTGAATTTCGCTTATTGAAACTCTTTCAAATTCGAAATAAAAATAAGAATAAGAATAATTATTTTTATTATAATTATAATAATAATACGGATTATAATTCTATAATTCCTATGAATTCGCTCAATTTTCATAAATTCTAAAAATTATGAATAATTATGTATATCAATTTTATTAACACGAATTATGAATAATTAATGAATTGCAAAGTCCTTACAAATTCTGCAAAATGGCTGTAAAATGATCTAAAAATTGTAAATTCACTCACTAAAAATGACCAATATTCCCGAAAAAAAAAAAAGAAATTGTGCACAAATAAAAAAATTTTCCAAAAGTTAATTAAAAAATTTTTAAACTGAAAATTTGTTAAAATTATCAACGATTATAACAACTAACAATCCGAAAACATCGATCCATTTTTAATTTTGTATTTCGTAAAATTTCGTAAAATTTCTCAAAAATACTTCAAACAATATCGTTTCAAATTTCCCCCATTCCGAAAAACTATACAAAATCAGAAATTCCAACGTAAATAAACATTGTCAAACTCTATAATTCAAAAGTTATTAAAAATTCCAATTTCCCGAACTCGTTAAATACGAATTTCGAGTCCGAACAATAAAAAAAAACTCCCCAAATATACAATTTCTAAAATCACCACTAGATGTCTCCAAATTTCAACAAAACCAAACTTCGACGTATAATAATCGATTGTCAATCAAAATTACGAATAAAAAAATCACTCAGAATATCGTCAAAATCGTCATTGAAGTACTTCAAACAGCTTTGAATCCGAATTTCTGTGCGAAATAAATTTTAATCCCCGAAAACATCAAACGAGCATAAGTTTCTCGCAAGAGTTATGATATAAGAGTGTCTAGTATATAAACGACTCTCGTAGGATGTAAACCGTGGGGTCCGATACTTCTCAGGGAGCGATAGACTCAAGCAACTCGAGTAATCTTGGAATCACTGTCGCCCAGGCGGCACGTGATCGCGGTGGGGGGGGAGACATATTTGTGGGGATCTTTCCCATTGGGGGGACTTCCACAATCCCAGGGTTTTTTCGAAAGGAAGCCCGAAAAAGTATCGGAAAGTGAAAAAAAAAAGTACTTTACTCACAAAGAGTATGAACTAGAAGTTGCCGGATTACACAAATGAGAAGAACAAAACAAGAAAAAAAAAACCTCTTCTATACCCCCCTAGACAGTCAGTGCTGCAGGGGAGATAGGGGGAGGGGGGGGTGTGCGCATCCCCCAGCATGGTGTGAGCGCCGACCTTACACGCTCAAAAATTCCCCCCGCCCGCGTGTTCGTGCCACCGCTGTAGAAGTAACTGGGACCCTACTTTTTTACTGGTTGAAACAATTTTTTTTTAAATTATCTCTATTTCATTTTAATTACATTATTATGGGGGAGGATTGTGAAATTTTTGAATCCAAACGAAAATGGAAGCATAAGAAAATCCGGAAGTTAAAAATGATAGCCTAAAGAATTTTGAAGATGTGTTGGCAAAACATATAAGCGCGAACTTGCGAAGTGTTTTGGGGGGGAGGGGGGTGTGACGGTTATACTTTCAAAGGAAGGATATATCATATTTTTAATCCATATCAATATTTATTTAAATCCAAAAATATCTAAATCTCAATTTAGATAAATAATCACAATTTCTGTGACCTTCCGAATTTCTGAATTATTGTCTGATTTGTTGATTCAATGTCTCAAGTTTTCCGATTCTTTTACCTTTAAAATTCTGACGTCCCTAGTGATTCTAGGTTTTATAAAAATCTTATAAAAAATTTTTATAAAATTTTTATAAAATTTTTTATAAGGTCACTAAACCTTTAAAATCACAAAACGAAAATTTCCTTTAATTTATGAAAAACTCATCCAGATACTCAGAACAAAAAAATTCAAAAAATTTTCTCACATTTTGGAACTCATCCGAAATTTCGAAATTTCCTAAATCCTCCAAAACTGACAAAAAATACTTGAAAAATACTTAATCTCAGGGAACATTTTCTTTCAAATTTCTAAAATCCTGACGAAATCCAGAAAAATTCCACAAAACGTGAAAAAAAGTCTATCGTTAAACTTCAAACTTCTCCTAAACCCACCAAACTAACCAAAATCTTCATACTAATCAAAATAATATCACATTTTTAAAACTCATCAGAAATATTCATAATTTCCTGAATCCTCTAAACCTGAGAAAAAATACTCAAAAAATACCGAATCTCAAAAAATTCAAATCTCTTTCAAATTTTCAAAATTCTGTCAAAACCGCCCAAAAAACCCTACAAAACACCAAAAAAAGTCCTCAAAACTCCAAATTTCTCCTAAAATCCTCCCAAACTACCAAAAATCGTCATAATAATTATTCAAACTCAAAAAAAAACTCTCTCAGTCGCCCAGCGCCTCGCCATATTTTTCACATTGTGAAATATCTCAGGTATAAAATATAGACATCGTCAGTTCAGATGCTTGACCTGAGATAACAACATCATCGATCGTTTCTTTGGAAGGTCTTACCTTGAAAGTCTTGTAACTAGACACGACGTAGGAGGCGCCATCTTCCAGTTCGTCGAGGTTGAGCTTCCTGTCACCGTCCATGGAGAAGATGTGTCTGGCTCCTCGGGGGAGGTCGAGGCGAAGGGACAACCGGTCCAACAGGGCCTCCAGTGACCCGATGTCACGACCGGGTTTAAATCTTCACATAGAAAACCACAAAAAACGTATCAAAAATTATCAAAATTCATGTCAAAATCGATAATTTCATTGATTTATGCAGAGAAGCACAAAATTCTACTGCATGAATTTCCGAGGATGGATGAAAACTGACTAATTTTCGAAAATAATAAAAAACACTGATAGTTTGAATTTTTCGGATATGCTTTTCAGAAATTATTAAAATAATAGCAACCGAGTGGAGGGGGGGGAGGGGTGAAACACCTTCCGAAATTGGGAACTGAAGTTATTATTTTTTCAAGCGAAATAAGTGACTATTACCCTAGCCAGTTGAGGGCGACGTTTTCTCGTCGCTCTTTTTGGGGCGACGAAAAATTTCTCCAACAATCCAAATTTTCAATTTTTCAAAAAACTCTTGAACTTTCGCAATCTTTTAAAAAACTCTAATTTTTCAAGGAACTCAAAATATTCAGAATTTTCTAACAATTTTAAACTCAATAAATCCAAAAAAACTTAGAATTCGTGTAACTTTCTAAGAATTCAACACTGTCCAATGTTTTCAAAAAAATACAATTTTTAAATTAAAATAAAAACATACATTTTGAGAATCTTCCGAAAGACTTAGGATTTCATTCATATTTTTAAAAGGACACAAAACTTTACAAATTTCCGAAAAACATGAAGATTTTCAGATTTTTAAAAAATCTTGAATTTTTTAAGAAACTC
>JAPYZK010005204.1:0-12127 GCA_030522785.1 Platygaster equestris
TTGAAAATATCGAATTTTTGGCCAATTCGGGGAGTTTGGAAAATTCGAAGAATCCCAAAATTATTGAAATTTCGGAGAATTTTTAAAATTACGAACAATTTTGCAAATTCACAAAGTTTCGAAAATTCGGAGAATTCCGGTAATTTTCAAGATTTCGAAACTGAGAATTTCAATAATTTTCAAAACTTCAAGAATTTTCTAAAGATAATTAAAAACAGAATCCACCAGAGCAAAATACGATCGACCACCATTTGTAAGGTATAGATCTTACAGCAACCAGAGCAAAATATAATCAACCCTGTCAAAATCAGTGACAATCTTTTCCAGAAATCTAAAAAATAGTAAAATCTGGAATATTCCAGAATGATATCAAGTCATTAACAATTTCTTCGAAAATATGAGTTATTGATCAACATCCATAAACTAATCCTTTTTCATACCAAAGGAGTTGTGCTCAAAACCACATTCATGCACGAAATTGGTAAGGCCATATTTCAAAATCGAGGACACTCCTGAACGTAGGCCACTGTGACGCGATATTATATAATATAATGTAGTGCAACGTTGTTTCGCAGCGCCCTAGCAGACGTATATATGTATAGTAGGTAGTCGCGCATTGTGTCGCAGGTCGCGCGACACTGAATTACGATCTACGGAAGAGAGGACGCTGCCACTTCCGGTTGTAATATAGTTTGCGCACAATGCCGGCACAATAGAGCAGGGGCGCCAGCCCACGGTGGAGACGTCATTGGCCTTTGACCGAGGATCAAAGTGCCCGTCTAAACGGTCCACGAGCTCTTGTCAACCTCGGCCTCTGATTAATGAGCCTTTTTACAACCTCTGCCCGTAAAGTCCCTTTGAGCGGAATTTCACAAAAATTCCTCGCAAAAAATATTCAACACGGAGCCTTTTCCAACCGTTCATCGTTTGTGGATTTCCCGGTTCCAAATGTGATTATGCGTCGACCATTTTTCGACCTACTTCGCGATAAAAACGAAATGATACTAAAAATACGAACAAGATAATTGCATCGTGATTTCCTTTTCTTGACTCATTCTTTATGTACGGCCAAATAATCCGAGGTTATTGAAATAAACTCGACTCTTCTAATAATGCATTTTCTATGTCACGAATTTTTTGCAAGGCTCTTTCTTCCTGGCCTGTTTCGTATTCACTGTATTTTCTCGATCGATATGTATATCCTGGGATTATTGAGAAATTACGAAAGAGGGTAGAAATTTCGGTCTACTTCTTGTGCTTCGCAAAGTTATAAACCTTAGCTGGAAGTAATTGCACTGGAATGCACAACGGATCAGGGCTCGTGGCACTTGGAGTTTGTCATTTATGAAACAGTGCTCGCAGCCGGAGTTTGTCATTGTGAAAGTATAGCAACCCAAGTCGTTAATCAAGCTGCGATCGCCCGAACCAGAAACTTTACCTTCCATCTATTCAAATTTCTTATGCATAGCGAGCTTCATCTCGATATTGACTATACCTCAACAGTAATCCGATTCTTTTTCTTCCGCGGAGGCAAAAATACCAAGTCAACAAAGTTTTTCTGCCTTTGCATTTTATCATTTATCCAAAGGGAAACTTTCGTAACGAGTGAATCGGATTACTCAGCGAAGTCGATATTTCTTAGTGGAAGATACTATTCTTATCAAAAGTATTGCGAAAAGATATATTTTTTGTCTGTTGCATCATACAATTTTACAAGAGATCCATAGTGATTAAATTAATTAAAAAACCGATGGAACGATCGTCACGAAGGATACGTATCAAGATTATGATATGTAAACGTGGTTCAATTCCGTGACTTGATGTGGTAAAACTGCGCAAGCACCACGTCAGATGAAACGAAAAATGCAGCAGGAAACGTAGAATGGGGGAATCGACGAATGCCAGCGAACGAAGAAAGATTTTCAGAATAATAGGCCAACTTCTTTATTTACAAGGTTTTCGTTTTATCGCGTGTAAACACTATCTTTTTCAATGGTTCCATCCAATTTTGCGTTGAGGAAAAATTTATAGGGAACTCTACCGACGTCGCTTGGCAAACACAAAATATACTTTGCATTTTATACGTTCTGCGTCTTTGCATTCTTGAATTTTGAAACGTTTTCATGGCTTTTTCCAATGTTTGGTTTTGTTGTACTCTAACGTTTTCTGTAATTTGATCACCGAATATCATATGCATATCATGATACAAGAATTTTCTATTTCCTGAGATATTAATACATTTGAAACGGTGAAATGTTACCAGATTTTGTGGGATGATCGTAATTTGACCATTATTCAATATTTTCAGGGCAGAAAAATCAAAGACAAACTGAATCTTTCAGAATGATGAGAGACGCCGAGATTTTTCAGCAAAAAATAAGATTTCATAAACATAATCAAGATATACATTCGAATATATGCATCAAGTATTGTGTGATATAACATTGCATGGAAGTAGAAAGTTTCTTCATTGAGTTTTGACTTATCTTGGAAGTTTTTAATTATAGACGAAGATTGCCATTTTTAATTATAATGCTCAATATTTTGACCTTCTCAGACTCCAAATTTTCATAGTTCGAACAAAAAAATATTATTCCCGTGTCTCAGGGATGAAATAAAAAAATAATGAATATTTGAAATGAATGGATGGATTTAAATTTAATAAATTCATATTAATTCAACAATATCAATTAGGATTAATAAGTTACAATTGATAAAACGATATTTATAAAATTAACTATTGTTCAACTAGACGCAAATTTTTATACAACGTTAAAAAATGATCCGTATTTTCTATCAATTCACATTCTATTCAAATCCAGGTGCATCCATAAACTTCAGAAAAGTTTGCAGTTATAGAACCATGATTCGAAATGCAATATTGAAGGATCTAAAGAAGAGCCGGCATCGCTGGCAACACCTTCCTGGTATTTGCTCGTCTGATGCCAATAACGACAGGTGACGCGCAAATATTCGAGGACGCTGTGAAAGCAAATAGGGCCAGGTAGTGGTTAAATCCCGTGAGAATTTACCTCAGTAATGTGTTCATCGACAGACTACAACGTTCATTGGTGGAATTATGAAATACCGAAACGGTCACCGGTCCAAATGCACCATGATATCACTTTCCTGAAACTTTGATGTCCTACTCGTCCACAGAAACTGTGCAGGCCGAACAAAAAGAAAAAAGGAAAAAAATCCATAGACCTTTATTTACCAATCATCACTTGATTACATCAATTAGTACGAGTAAATTCCGTCTATGCATTAATATTCATAAACTTCAATTATCACGGAAAAATTATTTATGTTATCTCCCGAACATCAAAGAAAGCACTCTTTCCTCATAATTCCTTGCCCTACTTAACATGAATACCATACCAAGTGCGAAATTGACACTTTTTTCATGTTGAAAACAATGCATAAATTTCGCCTGCAATTTGTAATAAATAAAAACCACTGTCATTTTCGCAACATTGCCTTTCCGTCGTGGCTATGACAATTGAACTGTGGCGTTTCCTTCGCCAGAATGAAATACTGTGGTATGCGGATGATAATAAAACGAAACATTGGTAATCGATTGAACCCACTTCCGCCGACGAATAATCCTGTGTGAAATGAAAAATATTCACTCGGGGAAATGCGATGCAACCGGGTTTTCGCGCTGAAACGTTATTACTTTCTACTCGGACACTTAACCTCTCTGTCATTAACTGACGCGGTTCATAACTTATGATAGAAAATTTTCGAATGATTCGAAAGGTATACATAAATATTATATAGAAATAAGACTTATCTAGAAGAACTTTCGAGAAATCTTTTTCCTATTCTCTATCGAAGTTTCCATTTTTTATACTTTCCTAGGGAAAGTATCTCCCTAAAAAATACTTTTTTCAGTTTAGAACTCTCAGATTACACCAGTAAAACGGATATCGACGTATGGCTTTTATGCATGAAGCGAGAAGTGTGTTACAACTATACGAGCATGGAACACTTGTTCATCATTGCTTTGATAAAAGTAGACAGGACGTCGTGTGTGAAGCATAAGTAATCGATTTGCTCTTGTAGGTGTTTGCGCGTATTACGTGTTTGTAAATGCGACCCTTTCAGTACCTTTCCGAACACACGCGAAACATCAATTCCAAATTCTCCAAAGCTTTAGTGACCCTATTTCCAGCGTCGGGTATTGTAACTTTTTCGTTTCCGCGTTATCGTACATGTAAAACAAAAGAAATTCCCAGCTATCGCTTGTTTCAATCATCGATCAAAACTGTCAGTGTGGAATAGAAAATGCATTGATGAATCGAAAATCGAACGCTATTCACAAGACACAGTCTATTCAAATAAAAAATTCACTAAATAAATTCCTTTTATTTCCATGTTTCAAAAGACGATCCAAAAACACTTGGAATGTTTTTGAAAATGCGGCAGAGTATTTCAATGAATACTTGTTGGGACAAACAGCATACTCCTTCGAATTTGAAGAATCGTCAGAATAACTAAGTCAATCAACAAACACAAAAAAATCTCCTGAAGTTTCATTCCTTTCTCGAGAATCTCTCGAACACTCTTCATGATGTCATTAGATGTCTAAGAAAAACCGTACCAAATCGATATCGACCGTTTCCGAATCCGCATTCGGTATAACGACCCGTGAACGCGTCCGTTTCAGCGAATAATGAATAGTCGCTTTTTTGCGCGGGGATCGAATCGCGTGAAGAAAGAGTTACGCGGAATACATGGATTCGCAAACAGAGTTATCACCCGTTATCAGAAACAAAGTCGTACTCCGTGTAAGAGCACGTATCGAGGTAAGCAAAGTACAGGTGGAGCGTTTAGAGATAAAATCAATGCATCGCGACGTGTCAGGCTGCCGAAGCAGGAGGGCGAGTCAACGGCATGAAATATTGCCCGGTCTAAGCACGTGGGTAGTATTAAACTGGATAGCACAAATTATCGCGCAGCCACTTTGCCCTACACTGGCGCACTCGTAAACCAAACGCTTGTTCCTCGGCGTCCTCATTGAATCATCCGAAAAGTGCGCTCTCCTTTCCTTCCTTTTCCACCTCGCACGTGCTACGAAACAGCGCCATGCATCATTGCGCATGTAGAAAGATCATCATTCCATATTCCCCGTGTACGATAATAATTTCACCGAGCCTTCATGATTGATGCACCCAAAACTGGAGTGAAATTTCAATTGCGAGATTGGTAAATTTTACGTGAAAGGAGGTTTCGTACAAAATAACATCGTGAATAAGAACACGAAAATTTTTCTATCGAAGTAGTGTAATTGTGAAGATGTGAGATTTCGAAATGTTTTAGGGAACTTCCCAAAATTTTGCTATTGATGTGATGGACTTGTCTGAGATTTTTATTCCCAATTTTTGAGCCTTTTGAAAAGTTTTACTCATTTATTAAGGTTATTAAAAATCTGAGCACTTTTTATGGGCTGTGAGAATCGTCAGTATTTTGGTAAGGTCAAAACTGCGTCGTGTATTTCTCAATATTTTGAAGTACGTTTGCAGTATGAGTTTCAATGCAATGAAAGCATATTATATTTTCACATGGGAAATTATAATTCCTGTTGTAATTACGGGAGAAGATTTTATGTGTCTACTCGACACGACAAATTACTTTGTGAAAAGTGTAACAGCCTGGAAACAGCTCGATCTCGGAGAAGAAAAATTATGAGGTGACGAATGCGGTAAATAAATAATGTTATTCAATGGTCGACGGAAGCAAGGAAGTGAGGTCGGTTGGAAAACAACGAGTTGCATCAAACTGGTAGAAAGTACTTTCCCATCAAGGAAGAAAGCAATGCGATCTTCGTGATTGCAATAAGCAGTACCTGACTGTTCGTCACGTATTCTGCATTCGGAAAACACCGTAATAACCACATAGTCGGAATGTCAAAAAGAGCAGAAACATATGTTATTCGCACCAAGTTAATAAAGTGACTTTCACCTAACAACAGTTATTTCAATATTCTTTCAAGAGTGGCGTAAGTGTAAGAGTATTTAAGTGCACGAAAAAGTGTATCGTGGATCAATAGTAACTTCTGTTCCACATTAAAACTGCAATAGTTTTCCGAACATGGAATTTTCGTAATGCATCGTAAAGTTTTAGGTAGCTCAACTATTATTTAATTTCTACTATTACCACTTTCTACGGTCTCCCATAAGTGTTTCCTTAGTGAGCTAATTGTTAAAAAAAAACAATTTCAGTATCTAATCAGACAATTTATGGGTTTAACGAATTTATCATCCTCCACAGTACGCACAAATATCAGTTCCAAGAGTAAAACAAATGAAGCGTATTTTTCGTTGGAAATGGAAGTTTTTTGCTAATTGCGACTAAAAAATCCCAGCAGATGAATTGGCAGTGGGATTCTGTCGTTAGCAGTGGCTTTAATATTGTGAAAAGGAGAATGCGGAATCACCGAGGGCAAAACCGTTCGAACCGCGCATCGCTGCCACTAATTTCTCTCCGGCGTTTGGTCGGAATTGAGGCAAGACCTGCTTTAATGCCTTCAATGTGCTCCGCGCCCTTATCCTATCGCTCCCCTGACAGCACACTTTTTAGCCCCATGTGCTCGCCGAAAAGGACGTATTTACATCGTCTTTCTTCGCTGAACTTTTTTCTCATTATACTATTTTGGTTACAAACATGAATAATCATTTTTTTATTCGTCGACAAGAATTATCACCATTACTAATTCAAAATTATTTTCAAAATTATTTTGAAAATTATTTGACAGAATGTTCAAGGCCGTCAAAGCCGTGAAATTAAACGTTACAAGCTGTACTCACTCGAAACAGACAAATTACCTAAAGCGACCCCTCATTACACTATAACGACTCTTTTCATTATTTCATCTCCGCAAATGAACGAACATACGCTTGCTTGTTCGACGTAATTGCATATCATTACGGATCGTCCACGGTTGACAATTATGCATACAATGTAATTATTACTAGCATTACGGACAACGAACGAATAACAAGCTGCCATAGAAAAAGCGACAGCGTAAATTGCTGTACACATTTCACCGCGAAAGCCGATCGATTTACTCTGAGAGAGCGCTTTGCATAATCACCGAAAGTAATTGAAATTTTAGATACAATTGTGGATTAATCATATATGATACTCATAATTGGATGGATTCATTTACGGTTATACATACATTTTAACGTTTGCATATTCCACCATGATTTTCAAAAAATAAAATGTGAATATGTCAGATTTTCTTATTATGCTTTCTCGAGCTTATTGCGGATATGACTCATTCATCGCAAGTTACATAATAGGATTTTTAAACAGCACAATAATGGTTAAAAATCTATGCCAAACACGAGCGGAGATTTATGGACTCTCTCCAAAAGGCAATTTGCGGTAAATGTAGAATAGATACAAGAACTGTTCATCTAACAGTCAATTGCAGCGAAGGTCCGAACCTTGCAGTAGCGGCGATTTAATTAGAGGAAAACTTTCATCTTCACGCTACAACTGTATTTCCGTATCACATATTAGCAAGTAGTTACTGTGATCACGGATGAATGACAAGAATTGCGGTTATCTCATGCTTCCGTGAGTTTCTCGATGTTTTGTTCCATAATATTATTCAATAATTCAACATTTTATTTTTGTTCGTGGGAAAGGAACGAGACTTGAATCTTTGAAGCAATGTACGCGTAATTAGACCATTGATTAAACATTTCATCTAGTATAAGATATTAATGATTTTCCTAATCACACACTTATTTGGCTGGGAAGTAGTAATGTGTAATACAAAACGGCGTTATCGATAATCGACAATACTTCGGAGCGATTTTATATAATTAGATTCTGGCAAACTTCGAGCATAGTTTATATTAGATTATACGTACAGTCGTTCCGAGCACTCGGAATGATACATTAAATACGAATCATTTGGATCAATACTTTGTATTTAATCATATTTTATGGTAGTTTTTCCCCAGTGAAGTGTCTATAATTTTGTCCATGTTCATTAAGTATGAAATTTTCCCCCCGAAATCAATTTAACCTCTTTTCAGAGGAAAATATCGCTGTTCGCTTCAGTAATGAGCGTGAGCAAAAATGTAAAGTTTCACGCGCTAGAGAAGTTTGTTTGAAACGTTGCATGATTACGGAACTATGCGGCGTGAAATAGGGTGAAAAGGGCCAGTGAAGTGAATAGGACGAAAACTGCACGAGCGACTTTTTAAGTTCATTTTCACGGTCCTACTGGTGCATGAAAACTATGTAACATTTATTCACTATTGCCAATTAGTTTACAAATAATTGAGTAAAACTTTTCTAGATTATAAAAAGGAACCCTCACAGCGAGCAAGAAATTTTCACCATTTTTAAATTTAATCAAACTCGGAACTCGTCGTTCTACTGCAATTGGCGTTTCATTCATAAGTCGTGCAATTTCGTGATTCCAATTTAATTAATATTGTCAAGTTTCGAACGCTGACTTTGTTTATTCTCCAATTCAATAAGTTTTCACGACGGTAGAGGGCTTCTAAAGAGAAAAAAAAGTCAATAACCCAGAGAATTAACGATAAATGAATAAAAAATCACGATAAATAGGCCAAGTGGTTTCCATGGATAGTGAAAAATGTTATACCAATCAATTTTTACAACGAAAATATTTCTGCGCAATTCCACACAAGATTATAAAGTATTGATCTGAAATCTAATCGTACAAATCTGAAAGATCATTACCACTTAACGAAGTTAATAATCAGAAAACCGTAACAATCGATGAAAGTTATGAAGAAAGTTTTTTGTGCAAATAATGACTTGATGTATTTCACGTGCACTTGTAAAAAGAGCCAATAAGAAGTAGGCATTTTAGCCAACGACGCCACAAACTTAGAACAAGTCCCGCAATCTAGGATCGAATGAAGTTTGGAGACTCGACCGAGTGAAAAATTGCTTGGAAAAGTTTGCCGCTGCTTTCAGAAACATCAGGCGGCTCAACAAGTACGATACTCGTAAGCGTTTCGTCCTGAAGTTGAAGGAGGAGCGATGAGAAGGGGACTGTTTGTCCAAGGAGCAGCAGAAAAATGACACCGCTCCCCCTAACCGCACGATCATTTCTAAAGCTCTAACAAGCTGCCTCGTGTGCCCATTTTATCGCCTTGCAACGGAAATTTGTTTCTTCCGCCTCGTGATAACGATGCGGATTTTTCATTTCCGCAAGACCCCAGAGTTTGAAATAAATTCTCAATAGCCCAACAATTTTCGTTGTGACATTTAATATGAAGAAAACTTAAAGACAAATTTTTTCTGTTCCTCATTTATCAGATTATTTTTCTTGCGCACCAATAATTATCATTTCTTCATCGATTCTTATTTCCTTGTTTCTGAAAGTGGACGTGATTTTAAATTGATAACATTCTTCTAATGGAACACACACATTTCCAAAATCTAAGCGGGCCTAGAAATTTTTTATTTCCACCTGACAGTCTAATTTTAGTCGTTCGTCAATTGTGAATCATATTTTTATTCGAAATCCACTCGGCTGCTGAGTGTAAGTCCTCACTACGAGAAACACGATTTGTAATGAAGAAGACTGATCAAAATGATCACAAACTCGATTGATTACAGTCTCCAAGTTTTCTTTACTCCCGAGCATACTGAAGACCGAACAAATGAACAAGGCGCACTTTAAATGTAACAAAAGACTTATTGGATTCCATTACAACAATTATTCGATTGGTGCTCTTTTATGTCGAGTTTGAAATAGAGAAAGGATCGTGCGTACTGTGAAAACTTTTATCTCAAAGTTTTTAAAAAGCCTTTCACTGGATTTCACAGGAACCTCAGAAATCGTTACTAGAAGAAAATCAATAGACACGTTTTTGTGAATAGTAAGAGAATGTTTGAAATTCATTCAAGTTTTGAGCAACGACACTTTGATGAGGTAAATTTTTTCACGTTTTAGGATAGAATGAAATCATTCAACCACTAGTTGCAAAATATACTATTTATCTAAATCTACTTGGTAGAACGTAGCAATAGATAAATTTGAAAAAACTGAGTCGCACGAATCGTGTCGAAATCGACGCAGTGAGGACGTCGAGGATCCGGTCAAAGGTCTTATCGATCCCGCGAAATTTCGAACTTTCGGCCGTAACAAGAGAACTTCTTAAACCTTCCTACTCCCTCGTCTTTGCTGTCTGGCGGCAGTGTAAAATCGAATTTTGATCATGTACCTTCCATTGAAGGCCCCCGACAACTTTTCACTTTGTTCTAACGTGCCTAATCAGATTTCAAATGCACTCACTTCCCAAGACAAATCTTATCGTGAGCCATGGCCAGCCAAGAATAGTTCCACTCGAAAGAATCAAGAAAGAAATATTTTCCAACGTAAGTTGACAACATCTTATCGAGTCGAAATTATTTTCAGGATTTACGGTCGCCTGCTATATGTTCTCATCTATATATTGGAATATTGGAGTTTAGATTTCTTTTTATATTTTCTTTTTACTGGCAAACCAAGATGAGATCAAGAAGAGTCAATACAGCGAAAACGTTCAACAAAAGGCAAGAAATAAATCTATATTTCTGAAACGACATTGGATTCCGCGAAATGTATCACGGGTTTTACCGATACTTTTTCAAGTAAAATGAAGACACTTATTTGAATAAAGCCAAATGCTCTGGAGTAACAAATATATCGGGTATTATCGCCGGTTCTCGTGATGCCACGCCTCGGGGTATACGTGGAAGTACACTTAACCGAGAGAAGTTAAACTCTAATTAAATACTATTCTCGTCCGTCATATAAACTAGTGTAAAATGTGAAATTATTGGAATTCTAGATTCCCACTTTTTCATAACGGAGTGAACGAACACATATTTCAGAATTCCAAAATGTTAAAATTCGCCAATTTCGAAGCTGGAGATTCGAAGGTTAAATATTCCGGTATAAAAATGTCTAAATTTAGGCATCGAATACCCGTCAGTCAGAAAACTCGAGCACTTTCATTTCGGAGGATTATTTATTTCACACACTCATTTGTTGAGTTGAAAATTTAAATGATGAAAAATTAATACTTGGAAGGACAACAGTGCTAACATAGTGTCATTTTCCTTTCCATTTTAAACATCAAAAATTAAGTAGAAAACTTTAAATCCATAATTCATTTTTTGCAGTTATATCGAAACGTCAAGGTTGACTGAAATTGAAGTCCGAAAAAACGAAAAAACTGCCGTTTTTATAAAACAATTATTGAATCATGTTATTGTTTATCAGACAAATAAATCAAATATTGGCACCGTTTGTACATTATTCTTTCGAAATACAGCTTCTATACCGTTTTCATGTTCTAGTATCATCTGATTAACAAACCATCCTAAAAGTCAGTAATCACACATCATTCGTTCAAAATTTTGATTATTATGTGAAAGAATAATTATAAGCGAATCTAGATTTTCATTTGGTGATCAATTGTTTGAGCACAATGAGTGCATCAATAATCCATCACTCACCAACTGATCCATCACTTAACATGCGAATGAATAATGGCAAAATTCATTTCAAACATCGTACTGAATATTGTTAAATAATCTACTTCGATGAAATTTGAAACATAAATTGAAGGTTTCTAGTCTAATTATATAATCTAGAGAGATTAAATAATTCGATACTTAAATCTTAAACCAAAAACCAATGTAACCCTGATTAAAGTTTGACCACATTTCACCTTTTGCATTATTTTCAATATATAACTGAAACAACGAAAATTCCATGTGTAATTCAATTTTGAAACTTGCTCAATGTCCATCATGAGTCGTTGGAAAAATGTACGATACTCGTTACTATACTATGAAATTTTCAGATTCCTTATAAGATTAACGATTTTTATAAGGTGACTTCATAAAATCCGTATACGGTCACTTACCCTTATAGGGGCGAACAATTTTTTGAATTTTTAAAATACTGAAAAATTCCTAAAGAATGCAATAATAATTTTTTCTGAACTCCTCATAAGGTCACCTAATATCTTACAAGTGATTTTAAAACACTTTCGTAGTTTTAAAGGTTGAACATAAATTTTAATAGCCTTAAATACTCTTGCGTTAATTCTTCATAGATTACTTACTAGGT
>JAPYZK010005206.1:0-14874 GCA_030522785.1 Platygaster equestris
ATTTTACAAAACGATTAAATTCCTCGCCTTCGGCTCGGAATTCAACCCTCCGTTTTGCAAAAATCGACTTTCCCCACTTGTACAGTAATGTACTATTAAAAATTGCAGATTTCTGTTTTTCTCGATTGCTTCCACCTTTATTATTCGTAATTCAGGCGCTTATGAAATCGATATTGGAAAAAAAAACCGATAAAAAACCAACCCTAGTGATTGTAGTTTTTACATTACTAGTACGGTAAAGACTACTTTACCATACCCTTTTACGGTCATTTTCCCACTCGTGTGATTGCATTCCTCGGCTTCGCCTCGGACTACAACCTTCACACTCGTGGAAAATATTTTACCGTCCTAGTAATGTAATATACTATTATAAAAACAGGCAAAATTTTTATAAAATCAGTGAATTATTTATAAAAATTCGTTTTTTTATAAGATCGATTTTATAAAAGTTTTATAAAATTTCCATACAATTCATCTATTTTTTTATAAAAACAATTGAAAGCCTCAAAATTTTCTTATAAAACCTTCATTTTTATAAAAACTGCGCGATTTTTATAAAAATTTTTATATTTTTATAAAAAAAACTTCCTTGATGTAAAGAACTTCTCTTATAGTAATATTTGATATGTTTTTATTACACAAGGGAGTAGAAAATCATGTTCGTAACTTTTTTTAGAAATTATAAAACGCACAAACATATGATTTTATAGGATTTGAAAATTCTTCAACTAAAATTGAAAAAAAAATCATACAAATTGACATAGATTTGATGAACAAGAAAGTTGACTATCGGATGTTTATGCAAAGGTCGCAAGTTCAAATCCCGCTGCCTCCAAAAAATTTCTAAATTTCTTTCGAAACGAAATTTGAGCTAGAACCTTATAAACTAATCAAAAATGGCGTATACACTAGCAAAATGATCCAAAAAAGGTTAGAAAAATTTTTGCATATTTTTAAAAATGTTGAAAAAAATGTTTATAAAAGAAGTTTTTTTTATAAAACTTCTATAAAACCACTTTATAAAAAATGCAAATTTCATAAAACTTTTATAAAACCGACCTTATAAAAATTTTTATGAAATTTTTTATAAGGTTTGTATAAAAACTAGAATCACTAGGGAAGAATCGGTTTTCTACACTTTTTTGGAATTTTAGTTTGGGTCAATCCAATACTCCAAAACCCTCCATTTCCCCCCCCCCCCCCTCCATCACGTTTTCCCCCCTTTTGCGCAAAATTAAGCCTATCAGTACCCAAAAAACGAAGCGTCTCGAAAAAAACGCAATCGCGAATTAATAACCCAGGGAGCCGAGTGTAAACACCGTCCCGGCGTGCCCTCGCTTTTGTGCCCGCGAGGTCCACACTTTCTATGACCGTGTTACATCGACATGGCGTGTGTACGATCGCGTCTCGTTGGATTGGCGCGCTTCGGGGGTACAGGTAAAGCGATGACTGGTTTTATATTTCAGTTTCTCTCCGGCCGCGTTTTGAATCGAGCGCTTTTGTACGTCACGAGTGCGAAAAACCCGCACCGAATTCTCCTTCGACCCATGCGACTTCGCGACCCCACTTTCCCGAGCACGAGGGAAAGTTTTCGCACCTGCTGAAATTCCGAATAAAAAAAACGTTGCTGCTTTTTTCCTTCACAAAAAGTGAGTGCGAATTGGTTTGTTTATTACGTCCGCGTGTGTGACTAACGCTCGCGGTAATAACAGATCGCAGTTTCCTTGAGGAACAGCGAACTTGAATTTCAACGCGCAAAAAACGTAATGAAAACCTTGGGGATGTTGATAAGCATCGGGGGCGATTACGTTGGAGTGTTTTTAATTTAATGTGGAATTCGTTGGGGGTATTGGTGGGGTGTTATAGTTGGAAATTGGGTTTGATGGTTTTTTGTATTTTTGGGGGATTTTTGGAATGGTTTACGGTTTGTAAGGTTTTTGGGAATTTTTATTGAGATTTTGGGGGAATTTGGAACGGTTTTGAACGATTTCTTGTCAGTTTTGAAACATTTTGGGGTTATTTTTTACAATTTGGATGAGTTTTTGAGGATTTTGACCTTTTTTTTTTAAAGAATTTTAGGGGGTTTCGAAGTGTATTTGAACTTGACGAAAAATCCATTTTTGGGGTTAAAAGTATAGAATGGCATGATTAAACATTAAATTATTTATTAGATTTTCGAAATAATCAATTAAAAAAATATATTTGTAAAAAATGATTAAGAATAATGAATTTATATATAATAAAATATATTCCGAAATATAAAGTTTTCAGAACTTTTCAAAATTTTAGTTAATTAATGATTTTTGAATAATTATGAACAATTACCACAAATGTTACGAGACTGCAGAAATTTATTTCGAGTTATTTCGTAAATTCAACAATTTTGAACAACTTTTTTGAGATTCCAGAAATTTATTCCAGATGATGTAAATTGGACAATTTTAAAAATTTGTTGATATCCCAGAAATTGATTTTAAATGATACCTCGTAAATTCAACAAATTTTCGAGGATTAAAAGTATTTTTTAATCAAGAATTTTCTTGGGTTCCGTGAAATATTCGAACTTTATGGAAAATTAATTTTTCACATGTTTTTCGAATATTATCACAATATTTAAAAAATTTTCGAAAATTTTAACAACTGACCAGAGTCGGAATTTCAAAAATTGTTTGAATTCATTATAATTCCTACAACTTTTGAAATTTTTTTCGAATTGAGCGAATTTTTTCATATTTTTCGAAAGTGTTTGGAAATTTTGCATTGTTCGCCCAGAATTTTTTTAAATCATACAAAATTTGAAGAATCATTTGAACACTTTTTAGTAACTTGAAAAAGTGCTCGAGATTATGGAAGATAGAGATTTTGGACACATTTTCGAAAATGTGAAGTATTATACAGAATTTTGAAAATTTTGGAGCAATTTTGAAAATGTTTTGAAAATTTCTTGAAGATTTCTGAATGCTACGAAAACTTAATAAATTTAATGAATAAATAAATATGAATGTATATAAAAAAAAATTATCGAAAACTTATTCAGAAATTTTTGACAATTTTTCCATTATTCAGACACTATTCAGAAAATTTTAACGACTTTTAGAAAATTTTTTAAGTTTTACTTCATGATCAAAAATTTTCGGAGATTCCAAAGCATATTAAACAGTTCAAAAAAAGTGTTTCGAAGAAAACTTGAATGAAAAAATTGCATGTAATGTTTATATAATAGATTTCAGATAATTTTTCGAAACTTTTCAATATTTTTTCGCAATTCACTAGAATGCCTCAGAATTTTCACAGATTCACGAAAATCCAAAATTCGTGAATTTTTTCCAAAATTGTATATAATTCTGTCCAAAAACTGGGCGAATTTTGGACAATGCAATTTTATTTCGTTCGAAAATTAATGAATATGCTTCACTTTCCTCGAAATATCAATGGAGTTATGTCGAAAATTTTCATTTTCACAAATTTGATTATTTCTCTGAACTTTACAAAATTGTTGAATTTGAAATTGAAAAATTCGTTCGAAATTTAAAATATTCCTAAAACTTCACGATAATTCACAAATTCGTTACCATCGAATAAAAATTGGTCCAGTGTCTAAGAATTTAAACTTTTTTTTTCGAACAAATTCCAAAATAATTCAAAAAACCTCGAAACATTTTTCAGAATTTTTTTAAATATAAACAAATGCACTAAACTTCATCATTCTTCAAGTTTTTACAATTTTCTCATGATTTTCTGATATTTTCAAGAATTCTAGTACATATACTGACAAAAACTGTTACAATATTTGAATTGAAAATTTTTGTTCACGGTTCTCTTCATTTTTCGTTAATTTTGATAAATGCCAATTTTTCAATCGATTAATTAAAAATTCAAAGAAATTCCTGACTCCCAAATCCACCGAATCTCAGAAAATAAACTTCAGTTCTCATAAAAAAACCAAATTCTATCCAAATTCAAAAAATCTTATAACATTCCGGACGTTTTTATGAAAATCGCAATTATTCGGTATATTATAGGGATGGGAACCCTGACAAAGTGGATGCAAACCAACGACAATCTTCAAAGGTTGTCCTTCGGTTGCCAATTTCTCAAGTATAAAAAACAGTATTTGCGGAATTTTTGTGCTACTAATCACTGGTTTTTACATTTGATAAAAAAAACTATCAAATTCAGTTTAAATTGTAATTTCGGGAATTCTGTAGTGTTTATCGATTATGACATTATTTTATAATTCAGTTGATTTGTAGTTTAATCATTAAAATCTATTATAACATAACTTACAATTACTTATTCATAATACGTAACATCTATATAATGTTTCATTTCCATTTCTGATACTTAAAAAATTGTCACTTTTGTTGACCAATTTATTAAGTATCGAAAATGTAAACAAACCATACCAAAAATGTCATATATCAATAATAAGATACAGTAAATAATAATATGATGATTTTTAGTTATTTATTGATATATCAACATTTTTAATAATCAAATTGTGACGTAATTGACATCGGCAATTAATTATCAAAAATGACAGTTAGGAGCGGATTTCTTTAATTTTTTTGTTCAGATTCAACTGAAAATAATAAAAAACCGATATTGTATTTTATTTTCCGCGTCTAATTGCTGCGAAAACCTATTTTTATCTTCAAAAAATCTGCAACCCAACTGCAACCTTTGAAAGTTGCATCCTCTTTGTCAGGGAAGTTACGCAACTATCCTTTTCTCGCTCACAAGAACAGTCGTTTGGCGAAAGAGAGAGAGAGCAATAGTATCGCTCATTCCTAAGGAATGTGCTGATTGGGATCAATAATCAAAATGACGAATAAACTTAATCATTCAGAATTAAATATCAGCCAACCCACAAAACTTCCCCATATTTCTCCAAAAAAATTCCGAGGCCGCCGGTTTTTCCCGTGCCGAAGAGAAAAGCCTCCATAACAGTGTTTTCCAAAGCGGTAAATATTCTCACGTGGATTGTAATGGACCAAGCCCAAAGAACTTCGCGAGTTTCTCGCGATTAGGAAGTCGACTGTCGAACGGCTGTGAATGGAGAGAAAGAGAGAGGAGAAAAAACATAAGAGATGGCAAAAGTGCGGAGAAAGGCGCCCGAAAGGGCTCGATCATGTCAGTAGTATGAAACGAAAGTTACGGGAGTCGAGGTCGCCCGGTTTTGCCCGCCTTATTACGATGCCGCGTGCGCGCCGCATTCACAAGTTATCACTGATAAACAGACCTCTAGTGCTCGCTTCGAAGTGCACATATTTCGCAACAATTGAGTACTTTGGCACGAAACTTATGAATAATCATGTTTTTCACATTTTTGTGAACTGATTAGAGTGTTTTGAGTGATAGTTGATTTTTTGCAAAACACGCACTGAACAGACGCTTCGAGCCCCTGAAATAGCGCATTGAGGACGTCCATTTACGACCGGCGATTTGGTATTGTACCTATGGTAAAAACAGGGACAATATGGTCCATATTGTTTTGACATTTATAGGTTCGTTTCCAATTTTGCAAAATATAGAGATTTTTGCAATAAATTGAAAAATTGAAAAACTGCGAAAATCGTGAATTTTCTAAGATTTTTGGAGAAATTCGAATTTCTGGAATTTTTGAGAATACACAATTTTGTTACATTTTTGCTCGAATTCATAATTTTGTAAAATTGTGTGAAAAAGCAAATGTACATTGAATATTGAGAAAAATTCATTTTTTCCGGAATTCAGAGAAGGTGCTTGAATTTTTGCGGAGGTTGGAAAATTACGAAATTGTGAAAAAATATGGACGCCCTCATTTATCCGAATTTCCTAAATCCCGAATCGCCCACTCGATCGAATGGAAGTATACGGAAATAATAAAATTCCTGAATAGAAATAAGCCGAAAATTTATTCAACCGAATTTTTTAGGTTTTTCCGAAATTTAGTTATTTTCTAGATGGTTGGAAAATTCATAAGTTATTTGGATTTCTGTTGGAATTTGTAAATTTTTGTTCGAATTAAAAATTTTCGAGCACTGTGCAAAATAATGATATATTCTGTCGAAATATGAAAAACTTGCGATTTTTTTCAAATACTTCGTAATTTTCAAAAATTGAAACATATGAAGATTTTTGCGAAGATTTGAAAAATTATAAAACTACGAAAACTGCAAATTTACCGAATTTTTGAGAATCCACAATTTTTTCAAACTTTTTCTCAAATTCAAACTTTTACAAAATTGTGCAAAAAAGCAAATATAAGTAGAAAATTGCGAAATTTGCATTCCTTTCGAAATGTGATAATTTTCAAATATTAAAAAACTTCTAATATTCACGGAGATTTGGGAATTGCATCAGTTTTGCAAACATTGCAAATAATTCACGTTTTTGAAATAATTAAAGAAATCCAGAATTTACAAATCAATTCCAAATTTTCGGAATCATTTAATTTATTGCATTTTTTCTGAAATTAAAATTCCTGAAACGTTTTGCAAAAGAATCAAGTTTTTTCAAAAATTCGATATATTCCTATTTTTTCAGGATTTGGGAGTTTCAGAATTTTGCAAAGTTTGCAATCTTCGCAAATTTCCCAAGTCTTCAAAAAAAAAAAAAAAAAAAAAAAAATGGATAATTTCAGTTGTATCACAAAGCTCGTAAATTTTTGGATACACGTAATTTTTATTTCCACTGGAATCCAAAAGTTTGCAAGTATGCACATGTTTTTGAGAATCTCGAAACTTAGCATTTTTTCCAAACATTAAAAATTCGTCAATAATAATTACATATATCAAAAAAATTCACAACTTCACAATACAAAAAAAAAAAAATCATTCCAATTGCATAATATCAAACCAAATTATACTCGATCAAAAGTTTTCCAATTTTTTTCACTCGAAACCAACCCAACTAAAAAAAGAACACCAAAATTACGATAACTCCCGTTACGACAGAAACAAATCATTTTTTCACCTCAAATAAGTTTCTAACTACTTTTTTCTCTTCAACTGTGATCACTTATAATTACAGTAACTCTCGAATCTATGAAAAAATTCAATGCTCCATTAAAAATCACACCATCAATTCGCTCGGTAATTAACTTTTTGATCAAACTCCAAAAATGTAACGTCAAAAATTGCTGAATCGATTTTTCATCAAGGAAGAAACAGCGCATTTTTTCACGAGCAACGCTGCGCAATACGGTACACTTGCGCCGCTCAAGTTCTTTTTTTGCCTTTATCGCTCACGCATTTAATCATAACATTCGACCTGCAAGGACAGTTTAATATTTTTTCACGCTTTTCAAAACATGGCCGTTTTGCAAAAAAAAACTTGCCCAACGCACGACTATTCGAAACAGGAAAAAGCCTGACGTAACCTCAAGCAACCGAGACGCGATGAGTAATTAGAACAATAATTACGTTGTTGATTCTCGACATGTTCGAAATTACGTAAAAAATTACGTGGAAAATAAATTGGAGTTATTGTAAATTTTGCAAGGAATTAATTTTTATTAGTGAGAAAAGTGTATACTTTTTCCATATTTTGAAATTTTTTAATGCATCCTGTTAATGAATCCTGGCGGCATAGAAAAAACTGAAGGAAATCAATGATTGGTTTTGTAGCTTTTTTTTTTTTTTTTGGAAACCGATCTTAAAAACGCCTGAATCTCGAAAAATCGAGCTGGAAGAAACCGGGGGAAATGGAAAACGAGTTAGTTCCAATCCATAGTTCTTAAAATAGTCGGTGAGCTGGTAAAAATGCACTATAAAAATTTTGAAATCTCGAACAATCTTGTCATTTCCTACAATTTCGAGAATTTTTAATTTTGAAGAAATTGAAAAACTGAAAAAATCGAGAAATTATGAGAATAATAAAAAATTAACTCGAAGAAACATAATGAAAATACAATTAAAAAATTGTAAAAAAATGAAACCATTGAAGTACACAAAAATTGAAGATTTAAAACATTAAGAATGAAAAAAACTTGAGAATTTCAAATTATTTGAAAATTTCAAATAATGTGAGAATTTCTAAAAATCTCAAAAATTAGAAACATTCTTGAATTTTTGTATAATATGAAAATTCTAAGGATTCTAAGAGTGTTGAAAACTGTAAATTTCAAAATTTTGTAAAATTTCAACAACTTGAAATTTTGTAAAATTTCAACAACTTGTACTTGAAAATATGAAAAATTTTGGAAAGTTTAAAAATTCGTTGATGTCGAAAAATTCGAAAATTATGAAAAATTCCGAAATATCGAAATCCAAATCGACATCGAATGGAAATTTATATCAACAAATTAAAAAATTATGAAAAAACTGAATTATTATGAAAATAATTAAAAATCAACCCGAAGAAACATAAAAAATTAAATAAAATAGATAATAAAAACAATAAAAAATTTGGAAAACAAATAAAAACATTGAAATACAAAAAAACAGAAGATTTCGAACATTAAAAATTAAAAAAAAATTCAAGAAATTCGAACTAGTCGAAAAATCAACAAAATGTGAGAAGTTCGAAAAATCTAAAAAATAAGAAACATTTTTTAATTGTTCGAAATAATATGAAAATTTGAAGGATTCTGAAAGTATTCAAAATTGTGTCAATTCCAAAAATTTTGTAAAATTTCGAAAAATCGTAAGATCTTCTTAAGAAAATAAAACATTTTGGAATGTTGGAAAATTCCTTAATGACGAAAAATTTTGACAAGTTCGAAAAATTCAGAAGTATCAAGAAACTGAACAAAGTTGAAAATAATGAAAATATCGAACAACTTCCAAATTTTAAAGAATTCAAAATTTTCGGAAATTCTGAAAAATTGGTAATTTTCGAAAAATTTTAAGATGTTCGAAATTTCCAGATTTCTTCTTTCCTCAATTGCTTTCAGCTAAATTATTCGTAATTCAAGCGCTTGTAAGATCAGTATTAAAAAAAAAAAAAACCATAAAAAACCGATAATAATATAATCGATTTTTTACGGTTCTTTCAATACGCTGCCAAAATAACTAATTTTGCAACAAACTCATTTCGAAAACTAATTAAAATATGTTAAAAAATTCGAGCATCACCGGAAATACCGTCCAGATGTTTTTCCGAACTGAATAAAATGCTCCTAACCCTAATCCCAAATTCCATCACCTTCAAAATATGGAACCCTAATCGTTCGAAATTTTCCAATGGAATCCGTGTCACGTTCGATCATAGAACGATCGAGACACGTCTGTATTACATCATTTGCACTTGTCTAATTCGTATTCTTCAACCGATTAGTCATTGACAAATTATTTCCCAGAGCAGCAATCGTTTTGAAATGACAATCACTCGGTCTTGACTTCTCTCTGGTAAAATCGAACGAAATACGAAATGAGTATCATTTTACTTGAAGTGACAAAAATTATTGGATATTTGGAAAAAATGAGATATATTCAAAATATGAGTATATATTCTCATTTCAAAAAAATGCGAATCCAAATGGCCCTCCTCCATTTCACTTTAAAAGTTTTAAACAAACATAAAAATTACGAAATCCTACGTCAAGCACGCGATCGAAGTTTTCCGCAAATAGGTCAAAAATCTAGTACAAAATCTGCAATTTCGATCTCCGTAAATACTACAGTGCAACAGAAATAGTCGCCATGCAACGGCTCGATCGATACTCCGCGGAGAAATTGCATTCCTCAAGTACACAAAAGCCAGGAAACTTTTTCTGCGGACTCTGAAAAGCAGAGGAAACGCGGGGCGAAAAAGAAAAATAAGAGACGAGACGTCTGATTAGGAAATTTCGCCAGATGGTTTATGTGCCGAGCCTCGTATAAGGCGGAGAAATTTCCGAGCCTTTTGCGAGCGTCCTCGAAACGTCGCGGACTCAATTGTCATTCCCGATGTTTGACGATACTTGTTCGGTAATTGACGCGCTGACGCTCTCTACTGCGCGTCAAGATTCTCTCGAGAAAAAAGACAACATTTGCACCATCTTCTCCGAGTCCTTTTTCTGCAAATTTGATTTTTCTCATTCAGATATGAGAATTTAATATTTTTCCATAATTTTCGGAAATTTTCGGGGTGTTTAAGAATTTGAAAAAGTGTTGGCAGATTTGGGAAATTTGCTGTTTAACGAGTTTTGCTGTGAAAACGACCAATTTTGGAGTATTTTCGATTTGTGGTGGGAATTTTTGTTTCAACACCGAAATTTTCACAAATTTAGGTATTGAAAGTTTCGACATTTCAGAGTTTGGAATTTCTGGCTTGATTACGCTATTTTTGATCACGATTTTGATGTAGCTGAGATTCGATATCCGAAATCGAGAATCATTTGACAAACTTTCAACTTTTTTCGTATTTTTTAGGAGATATTATGAGAAATTCTGATTTTACAGAACTAATTCGAAAGTCCTGTTACGGACGTCGAATTTAATCAATTTCACGAACTTAATAAATGACGAAAAACATAACAAATATTATTTCTTTCTATCAAACATCGAAAATTCCACTTCATATTGCCGAAATTGTTAAAAATATAAACAATAAATAAATTAAGAGTGCAAAAAACCTTTAAAAAAAACGCAAATAAACCGAAGTTGGTCGTCTTTCGAAGTCTAAAAATATCTGCCTTGTTTCCTTTGCAAAACATTTTTGCAATAATGAACCCGCGCATTTTTACGATCGTGATTCATGTTTTGAATTACATTCGTCATTTGGGCGCGACGACATTTCTCGTTAATTTTTCATAATCGAGCACTTTTCCGACCGTTAAACATTTCAGGGCCTTTTTTTTATAAAAAACCCAACCCGTCATTATTTAAAGATTTAACAGTATTGACAGAACCCTGTGACCTTGACGACGAGCAACAATCGCCGTACGCAATAACTCACGTAATCGAAGCGAATTGAACTCTCGATTATCGTGATCGAAACTAAAAACATCATTGGCATTCCAAACCGCATCAATTGTCATTCGTGATAAATGATACACGTTTTATCGTGAATTTTTCTCACAATTAATATTTTTTGGCATGAGCGATGAATATTTGTCTGAAATGTCGCACTGTTTAATTTAAAATTCGCATTCAAAATTTGCAGGTACTTTCGAAAATTTCAAAAAATATGCAAGGTGTCCCAAAATCACCGTGACAATGAAAACCACAGATTCCCCATAGAATTTAAAGACAATTTGTCCTTTGTGATTTGCTAAAATTCGAAAAATCAACAGAGATTGAATGCTTATCATCTTCATAATTTATATCAGTTGATCAAATCATGTGGAGTATTGTGTAAGTTTTTCGGAATTTTGGAAATTCTCGAATTTAAGAAAATTTCTAAGCATATCAAAATTCGCTATATCATTTCAAAAATGATAAAAATCGAAATTTTAAAACCAAATGAAAATTCCGAATCGAAAATTTGCTCACTCTCATTCGACTGATACAAATTTCAACTTACCTCCTGAAAAATACGAAAAAGGTTAAAAGTTGATCTAATTCTAGATTTTAAATATTAAATTTCAGCTTCTTAAAATACTGGCAAAAAATAGCGTAATAAAGCCAACAATCCAAAATTCTGAAAAATCGAAATTGGTAATACTGAAACTCAAAATTTTAAACCTGGAAATAAAAAATTCTGGAGTTTGTCAAAATTCGTTGAGACAAAAATCCACTCCACAAATTAACAACCTCAAATATCCGAAAATCCACTTCAATTTTTTTTTGAAATACCCCAAAAGTAGTCGTTATGACACAAAAACTCGCGTTTTACGACTGTTTTATTCTATTATTCGTCCAATAAACCTTTTGACAAGAAATATTGCAAGCTTCGAATGTATTCCATAAAAACTCCTGTTGATAAGAATGTCAAACGCCTATTAGGTTACATCGGGATTTATTTTTACAAACAGTTCCGAAAAATATTGAAACTTTTGAAGGAACTCACAATTTTCACAACTCAAAGAAAATTGAGAATCCAAAAATAATAAATATCAAAGATATCACTTCAAAAATGTTCAAAATACAAATTTAAAAACAGAATGAAAATTCCAATTTGAAAATTTGCCCAGTCTCATTCGACTAATACGAATTTCAACTTATCTCCTGGAAAATACGAAAAAATTAAAAAGTTTATCTAATTCTAGACTTCAGATATTAAATCTCAGCTTCTTAAAAATCCTGACAAAAAATAGCGTAATAAAGCCAGAAATCCGAAATTCTGAAATTTCTAAATTTGTAACAACGAAACTCAAAATTTCGAACCTGGAAATGAAAAATTCTGGAGTTTGTCAAAATTCGTTGTGACAAAAATCCACTCCACAAACTAAAAACCTCAAAAATTCAAAAATCCACTTCAATTTTCTTAAAAATACCCCAAAAGTAGTCGTTTTGGCACCAAAATACACGTTTTACGACTGCTTCGCTCCATTATTCGTCCAATAAACTTACTTTTTGACAGGAAATATTGCAAGCTTCGAATGTATTCCGAAAAACTTCCGTTGATAAGAATGTCGAACGCCTATTAGGTTACATCGGGATTTATTTTTACAAACAGTTCCGAAAAACATAAAAACTTCTAAGGGAACTCACAATTTTTAAAACTGAAAGAAAATTGAGAATCCGAAAATAATAAGGATCAAAGATATCACTTCAAAAATGTTACAAATCTAAATTTAAAAACAAAATGAAAATTCCAATTCGAAAATTTGCTCACTCCCATTCGACTAATACAAAGTTCAACTTATCTTCTGAAAAATACGAAAAAAGTTAACAGTTTATTTAGTTCTTGTTTTTGGATATTAAATCTCAGCTTCTTAAAAATCTTGACAAAAAATAGCGTAAAAAAGCCAGAAATCCACAATTCTGCAGTTTCGAAATTCGTAACACCAAAACTCAAAATTTCGAACCTGAAAATGAAAAATTCTCAAATTTGTCAAAATTCATCCAGACAAAAATCCACTCCACAAACTAACAACTTCAAAAATCCAAACGTCCACTTCAATTTTCTCAAAAATACCCCAAAAGTAGTCGTTTTGTCACAAAAACACGCGTTTTACGACTGTTTTACGATCTCCATCATCCTGGAAATATTGTAATTTAAGCTTCGAGTCTGCTCAAAAAAACCTCCTATCGATAAGAATGTCGAAAGCCTAACGCCTATTAAGTTACATCGAGATTACGCAAATAAAGAGCTGTAAAGAAGGATCGTCAACTCCGGAAATTTCTGTTTGCAGGTAGAAAGTGAATCCCGATGGGGGGATACGGCACAGAAATAAGCGGTTGCGGCCGCTTCATGAAATACTCGCTGTTCGTCGCCAATTTCATTATATTCGTAAGTATCTGGTTCAAGGGTACATCGTACTCTCGTAGAATGGAAGAAAAGCGGAGGACCTTGAAGCCCTATCTGTCTTCACAGCAACATCGTCGTTGCAAAATAGCCTGTTGATGCTAGATTACACGCTATATTCGTCATTATCGTGCGATCATCTTTTTCACTTAATCATTGGGCAGTCGTTCTTAGATTTTCTCACCGATCACGTTTGCGCAATGTGACATGCGGTTTTTTTGCAGGTTTTGATTCTTAAGATGCATAATTTAATTTTACGATCAATTTAAAAATGTGTTTCATCGAAATTGGAATCAATTTGTAATTTTCGATTTTTAGAATTCATGGGGTTTGGGATTGATGAATCTAGGATGTTGAAATTTTTGGACTCGGATATGAAATTTGTTTGATTTTTTACTTTTTAAGAGATTTTGAGATTGTGAAATTTTGGAATTGGAATGTATTTCAAGATTCCTGAATTTTGAATTTTCGAGTGTCATGATGTCGTTTTTCTGGTTTTTTGAACTTAAGTCTTCAATAGCATTAATTTTCGATCTCCAATTCTGAATTTTTTCAGTTTTGAATTTTCACATCATAGTTATTTTTTGTAAAAATTCAAGGTTTTTTATTTGTATTTTCGAAACCAACGGTCAGATATGTTGAATTTCTAAAATCTATAGAATGTCGAAGTCGAACTTTCAAATTTTAATATTTCCATTATGATTTTCCTGATTTTCCGAAATTTCGAGTTTGGAAATTTACAGACATGAAAGCATAGGCAAAAATAAAGGAATCACTCTGACATTTTACTCAACGAACTCAAATGATGTGAAAAACAGAAAACAATACATCAAATCGAACAATGTTCTGAAATTCAGTCACTATTCCAAACTTTTATCATTCGATGTCGAACGTACGCCAAACAACACAGAATCCTATTTTTCAATGCCAATGACACCTTCGATTTTCCAAATTGAACGTTCGTTTTCTTCGGAAAAAGTAGACGAATCGAGAGAAAAAACGAAAAATAAACATATATGTTTTTACAAACATGTTCGGAATCTTAGAGAAAATCGTTCACTACCTACTAGTATGTCATTAGGTGAGACAAAGCTTAGTACCCCCCAGACTTTCGCCAATGGTTTTGCGACCTTTGAATCCACTTTTTCCATTACATCTCCAACCTCACCTGACCTTACTTCACTACATAACCTTGGAATTACAGACCTCTCCGTCTCAATGGAAGAAGTTTTTACCGGGATATTTAATCTTTCACCTGGTACTAGCCCAGGCCTCGATAAAATACCTAAAATCTTTCTCAAAGTTTGCCAGTGTGCTTTAACAAAACCACTTTACTTGCTATTTAACTTGTCCCTTCAGCAGGTTTACATACCACCTGCATGGAAAAAAAGCCGAATCACACCAATCTTTAAGAGTGGGTCGCGCAACCTAATAGATAACTGTCGCCCAATTTCATCCCTCAACGCAATTCCCAAGCTTCTTGAAAAATTAGTTACAGCTAAGCTTACTTTTTTAACCAAAGACATAATAACACCCGACCAGCATGGTTTTGTGAAT
>JAPYZK010005208.1:0-19657 GCA_030522785.1 Platygaster equestris
TTATTGATAAATTGCCAAAATTTTAATAATTCTGCGTAATTCTATAGAAAATATTTGAAAGTTGTAAAATCTTCCCAAAACTGTGGTTATTCTTCGAATAATGTTTAAAAATTTTTCAAAATCCGAAAAAATGTCTTATTCCACTACTAACTATCAGTTTAATTCGACATTTATAATATAATGAATTTACAAAACTTCAAATTGTTTAAAAAACTGGAAAAAATATTGTCAAGGTTGAAAAAAGGCTTAAAAATTATTTTCAATTTTAAAAATCATGCAAGATTATCGTCAATTTGTGAAATTAAAAACAAATTCTGTCCGTTCAAAAAAAAGCAAGAAATATTTATACCTTTTTATTTTACATAATTCTACAGAAAATTCTGAGAAGTTGTGTTATTTTTCCAAAATTTGCGTCATTTCTCGAAATTTTTAGAAAATTGTAGGTTCATTTTTCGAAAAATAATATTATGCCATTAATTACCAGTTTAATTAGACATTAATATGATTAATTTTCGAAACTTCAAGTAATTTAAAAAACTGGAAAAAATATCGTCAAGTTCGAAAAAATACTTCAAAAATAATTCGCAATTTTCAAAATCAAAAATAATTCGCAATTTTCAAAATTCGAAAAATCAGCATTCATTCGCAAAATTTGAAAAAATGTCCTCCGTTACAAAAAAAGTCATAAAATGTTTCCACGTTTGTATTCTGCCTAATTCTAAGGCAAATTTCGAAAAGCGGTAAAATTTTTCCAAAATTTTCGTAATTTCTCGAAATTTTTAGAAAACTGTAGGTTCATTTTTCGAAATCCGAAAAAATGTCTGATAAAATCATACCATTAATCATCAGTTTAATTAGATATTAATATCATAAATTTTCAAAACTTCTAATCATTCAAAAAACTAAAAAAAATATATCGTCAAGTTTGAAAAAAGACTTCAAAAATAATTTAATTGATTTAATTCAATTTAAGAAATCTGCAACATGAGTGATAATTTGTAAAATTCAAAAAAAAATGTGTTCTCCATTAAAAAACAGTTCATAAAATATTTATTTGTATTTATTCTGCCTAATTCTAGAGAAAATTCCGAAAAATAGTGAAATTCATTTTTCCAAAATTTCCGTTATTTCTCGAAATATGCAAAAATCTGTAGGTTCATTTTTCAAAATCCGAAAAAATATCCAATCATACTATTAATTATTAGTTCAATTAGACATTAATATACAGAGTCAATTTTTGTGAACTTCAAATTATTAAAAAAACTGGAGAAAAAATATAGTCACGTTTATGAAAAGGCTTAAAAAATAATTCGCAATTCTCAAAGTCTTCAAAAAAGCTTCAATTCGTAAAACTCAAAAAACTCCGTACTTTATTAAAAAAATGTCATCAAAAAATCTGCATAACTTTGTATCCGAACTGACCTAAATGAATCGAATAATAAAATTATCCAATCACATAATTCGTCACCCGATAACTAAACACCAGTTAGCATTCCAATCCCCCCAATGTTTGTCAAACAAAAGATCGTTTTTATTATTCGCAAGATAAATTATAATACGCTCTGCCGGAAGCATCGAATGTCGTCGTGGGAAATTTGCGTAAAATTACCACAGCGCACAGAGAAATTATCCCCATTTTTCTCGAGAACGTAGGTATTATTTTTCTTTCGTGGTACATTAATCGCAGCATTTCATCGATTATCGAAAAAGTGTCGCAAACTTCTAAAAATAGTGCCCCACGTCGACCGAAACTTGTGATTAAAAATGTGAATTTTGATAAGGCCGTTTCAAATTGAATTTTATTTTGTTGTCAATTTTATTTAAATTGATTGTTTTCTGGATACTAATTTGTTGACAATGAATTTTGTTTTGGATATAATTTTCGAATTCAATTTCGGTTCGAATGGAAATAAAAAATATTTTAATTATATACGAGCATATAATAACACGAAACGTAAATTTTCGAATTTCGATGAAGTTTTTAATTCTGGAATTGTGTAATTTCGAGATTTTTGGATCTCGATTATTTTTTAAATCTGTTTCTGGAATTAAAAATGAGTAGAATTTTGGATTTTCTTCAGTGTGTAAATTCCAATTTTTGATCGTCAGGAAATTTGGAACTGAAATCTCTAATTCGGTTACTGACGATTGAAAAAATTGTTATGTTTATAAACTTTTTGATTTGAGCAAGTGTTTTGTTTTTTATAATTTTTTAATCATTTCTGAATTAAAAATTTTGTTTTCCTGGAACATATCATTGCATTACTATTTTTCTGAAGTATTGGAAATTTTCACTGAATTCATTTTAGCTTGCATAAGATAACAAAATATCGAACGTGACATTTACGTAATGTTTTTCGTAACAGAATTATTAACCATTTTCCAATGAAAAGAACGAAGTTAATTAATTTTAGAAGATTCTGAACAAGAAAAAACAATTTATGAAGAAGATTGTTCATTTTTTTTCACTATTAACTCGATGATAATAATTCTTTTTTTATATTTTAAACAGCTCATTATTTTCTTTTTTTTTCGTTTTTTCCGTTTGAAATATCAAAAGTTCAGAAATTATCGAAATCTGCATAACATTTTTTTTATTCCCGAAACCTTACAATGATAAAAAATATTAGATTTGTATAAGTTTAAAAAATTTATAAAAACTGTAGAGCTGTAAAAAGCATTAAAAATTAATATCGTTCATAGTGAAAATGGCAAAAACTCTCATTTACGAACGTTTCAAAATTTTCCGAACTGGACATTTTTCACGCCTCAAAATTGAGATTAAGATTCAAAGTTCTATCATTTTTCAAATAAGCGGTAATAATTTTTTTCGCCTTTATTTTTAGACCTAATTTTTATACGTAATTGAAACTTTAAAAAATTATTCTAAACAACCAAAAAATAAAAAAGCCCAAAATTCGAATTTGGGAGTCTCAAAAATTCGACTGTATAAATGATGAATTTTTATTCTCGTAGAAATTTCGGAAATTTTTAAACACTAACAAATTCCTTATGAGATTCCGTTTTCTTCTGAATTCGATCTCATAAAAACCTTACGAGAATAAAAATTCTCATAAAAAATTACTTCGTAAGAAATTTTTTCAAATGAGGCCAACCTTATAAGAATTCCAAAATCTTATTAAATTTTGGAAATTGTTGTAAAATCTGAAGTTACTAATTTTTTGCGATATGACAGTAATTTCTAACAAATACTGGTCATTTTTTTAAATTGTTCTCTTTTCGCGAAATTCCTCGATCGCGATGTTTTCAGCGCGCGAACGTTATTTTTGGCACTGTCGGGAATAAACACGCACACGTGTACGTGCAAAATCATTGCTTAACCGCAAAAATAATTGCTCAGAGAACAGCAATAATCGCTCTCAAAAAATGGAGTATTCATTTTAAAAATGAATAATTAAAATTCATGAAGCGCAAAAATAATTGCTTGAAAATTAATAATAATCGATCTCAAAAAATCGCGTATTAATTATCACAATAAATACGTAATCAAAATTTCTTGAGCGCAAAATTAATAAAGTTTCAATTAATCATAATTTCAAAAAAAGTGCAAATTGTCACATCACTCTCCAGATTTTAATTTCCAATAAATTAGAGCTGAAATTTTCGTTAATTATAAAATGATTTTAGAATTTGTGATCTTAATTATATCAATTTTGTAATTTCTTGCAATTTAATGACTTTTGATTAAGAAATTTTCCGACTTTCGAGACTATTCATTGAAAATTTTATGATCGAAAAAAGTAATACTAAAACTTCTAAATTTCATTGAAATTTCGTAAAATAAAAGTAAATTTCCAAAATATCTGCAAAAATAATAAAAACTTCGATAATGACGTTTTTTCACCTTTGAATTTCAAATTTTGATTGCAGAATTTAAAATTCTTGAATTTCGTCATTTTTTGAATTTCTGTTCCAAATTCGTACTTTTTTGAACGTGAAACCAAAAAATCTTCAATTTGTTAGAAAAATCCTTCGATAGTACTCAAAATTATCGAAAATTGACAGAAATAATTACAAAAAAGGTCGATTTCAATGTGAAAATTTAATTTTACGAAAAATAGCTAAATGTACTGTACAATTTCGGAAATATGCATTTATTTCACCAAATTTCAGATAAGAACTTCGGAAATTCGAAGATACGATCGCGAACTGTTTAATAGTTGAGGGCTCGGAAAGCAGAACGCAATGAGCGCGTGACCTTCAGCTGCCTAGCAGGCAGAGGTGGGGATGCTTTGTTGCTCCCGCGATCGAATGCGGGATCGATTTATTCTTTGGGACTTTTACAACTCGCTGCCGTTTCGTGAATATTGATCGAATCGGGTTGATTTTGATACCAAAATTTCCTTGAAGCTTTAGCGCTTCCGATGAACCTATTTTTTTTGTCTAATTTGTTAAAACAATCGCTCCCAAACAATTAACAAACTTTACATCACTTTTAGTTGTAAAGCTGTTATAAATTTTTTTAATTTACTATTTTTTTCAACAAAAACTTTTTTTTTTTTTATGCGTTTAAAAATGCCTTGTAAAAAGGTTTTTGTTAAAAAAAATTGTAAATTATTAAATTTGTAAGTTTTCCAACTAAAAGTCATGTAAATATTGTTAATTGTTTGGGAGCGATTGTTTACACAAATTCGAAATACGAATAGGTTTATCGGAAGCGCTAAAGCTTCACGAACATTTTGGTGTAAAAATCAGCCCGATTCGATCAATATTCACGAAACGGCAGCGAGTTCAAAAAGTCCCAAGAAATCAATCGATCCCGCATTCGATCGCGGGAGCAGCGAAGCATCCCCTCCTCTGCCTACTAGGCAATCGAGCCCCAGGGTTGTCAGACTTGGCGATTTTTCGCCAAACTGGCGATTTTCCGCAACTCTTGGCGAGGAACAATTTCCATTTGGAATTGGCGAATTTTTTGGCGGTTTTTGGATTCTGAGACTGTTTTTAACTAATTTTTTCATTTCGGGGAGTTTCAATGAAAAATTTCGACATTTTTCTTTCATAATTATGCTTTCATTTGCTTACATTCATTTGATTTTTATTATTATGTGCGTAATACAGTTTAAAAACCAATTTTTTCTATTCTTTTTGTAAATTTTAAGGTGAAACACTAACTTTTTGATGTGTAAAACGCTCAATTCACAATATTTTTAAATTTTCGCGCCTTTAAGTACTTTGCGCGAAACGGAAAAGGAAGATGGCGATTTGTTTGGTCCCTAGATGGCGGGCTAGCCGTAAAAAATCTGACAACCCTGCCGAGCCCTCAGTTACAAAAATCGTAAAATTTTTCTAAATCCAAAGTCGCTAAAATTGAATAATATGAGCTCACAAATTCAAAAATTATTTCAGATTTTTCAAAAATGTAAGATCTGTCTAAAATTAAAATATTTCCGACAAATTTATAGGGACGAATAAAACTCGAAGATAAACATTTGAATATCTGCAGTTTTGTCAATTTACTTATAAATTTTCTAAAAATTGCTCATCATTATCTATTAAAATTGCCTAAGCGCAGTATTACAAACATTTTTTAAAAAATTGTTGCCGAAAAAATTGCTTAATCCCAAAATAAACAGCTGATCCGAACGTCTATCGATCCCCGTACGCCGACCATCACGTAATAATAACCAGTAATAACCACCCAAAAACTGGCCTAAACATGACTAGAAAAACAAAAAAAAATCCTAAACATAATCGCAACGCATCTACAAAAATTGTCGCACTCACCGAAGGTCGTTCTCTCCTCCCAAGCGGATGCTAAAAAACGGCTGTATGGTGCATGATAACCCGCGGAAAAAAAGCAACACTGATCAATGGACGCGAAACAATACGACCTTCAGGCACGAATTCCCGCCGACACTCGAGAGCTAATCGAGACGAGGGTTTACGGAAATTTCGCGGAATGACAATGAGGGAGGAATTTCGAACGAATTAAAACCGCACGTGATAAGCCGTGTTTCGTAAGAGACCGGAGACAGACGGGGTTTCGTTCTCGAAAGGGTTAATTCTATGTACGCCTGCGCGTAGCCGCAGCGGAGGTTGCGGAAAATCGGAATATACCGGAAGTGCAGAAAATCCCAAGGCCGCGAAATACGTCACCGCGAGCCAGGGGGATTTTTTTATTGTTGTTGTTTGCTATGTGACCGGTAAAGTAGGAGTTTACAGGGTTTTCTATTTTTAATAATTTTTGGAAACATTCACCTTACAAAGTAGGTACTCAATGCATTGAAAAATAGAACAGATGTCATCTGTATCACGAATTGTATAAGTCGGGTGAAAACACATTGTCAATTATATAATTCATAAAAAATAAGGCTTTAGTTTTATTTTATTAATTTGTCGTGGGGGGTGGGTTTTTGAAAAAATGTTTTCAAATATTTGTTAACAACGGCGTGAATGTCTACTTTACCGACAGTATCATTGATTCATATAGGTTCGTACCTATGTAATACATATATGTAATTGTCACTGTTGTCTGCTGTTGTCAAATGCTGCAAATCTGCAAATGTCAACATTGTCAACAAAAAAATGTCGGACGTACTCAAAAATACGTAATTTTGGCGGAATTAATGGGTTTCGAAAGCTTGTCGAGCGTGAATTTTGATTGCAAGATAAACGGAGAATTTAACACGTAGTACCGTAATTGTTGTCATTGTTGAATAACGCGGCAAATCGCAATTCCTTCGGGTGAACATAACCTAAAACTACTTGTTAGTCATAACCAAGAATAGATCCCAATCGTCGATGAAGATTGCAATTGAATTTTAATGAAGACATCGCGATAGATATTTTCAAAAATGTTAGAAGGATTAGTTGCTTGGGTTTTGAACAATTACTTGGGGAAATATGTAGAAAATTTGAACACGGACCAGTTGAGCATCGCTTTGTTGTCGGGTGAGTTTTACTAATTGTAAACAATTGATTAAATCGAGATCATTGATTGGAGTCAAGGAATTTTTGTGTAATTTTTCGTTTGGGAAATTAGTCGGTTATTTTGTGGGATTTTTCATTGAAAAGTTGAGGGAAAGTAAAATTCTAATTCGATCTGTATGTGTCTATATTTGAAAATATTTTTTTTTTGGAGATGACAAATTCAGAAATTATTTATAACTATTGAAAAATTCGGAATCAAAAAAATTGGAAAACTGCAAAATGAAGAAATTGTCAATTTTGATTTTTTGAGTAATTACTGATTGAAAATTATGATAATTATCAAAATTATGTATCGTGTAATTTTTGTGTATTGGATTATTTATCAGTTTTGTTTACTTTCCAGAAAACGAATGAAAAATTATCAATTCGACATTTCTATGTTATTAAAATTTTACTATTTAAGGCGAGGTCGAGCTGGAGAATCTGCCATTGAAAAAAGAAGCACTGCGAAACATTGGACTGCCGATAGAAATAAAAGCAGGTTTTATTGGAAAAGTTCGACTTCAAATTCCTGTTACACAAATTAGAACTGCATCATGGACAATTGCGATCGAACAACTTTACTTGGTCGCTGGTCCAATTTGTTTGGACGAGGTATTGAAAAAATGTACCATGTGTATAACATACCGAAATTAGACTCTTTTTCTTCGAATTATTTCTTTGGTTATAGATTTTTTGATTTGTGAATGTCCAAGAATCAAAGTGCATGTCATATGACAGATTTTAGAATTAAAAAAAAATGTTGAGATGGGAAAATGCTCAATACTATTAAAATTTGTGAAACCCTCAAATTCCAAATTTACAAAACATTGAAAAATTTTGCGCGTGACAAAAATTTGGAATTTTAAAGTATTCTGACAAGTTTGGCTTTTTTTTTAATTTGAAGAATTTGAAAATTTTCAGAAAAATACAAGAATTTTCTATAATTTTGAAATGCTCGAAAAAATTGAACATTTCACATTTTAAAAATTTCTTCGAAAATCTGCTTATTTTTTAAATGTTCAATTCCGGAAGAAGAATAAAAAAAATAAAGGAATGTCGCAAAATTTTAACAACGTCAAATTTCTTTCTGACCTGAAAAATTTGCAGTTAGTCCAAAATTTCGAAAAATTGCGAAAAAATTGAGAAAATAATGAGAAAGTTCGAAAAATGCAAAATTATTTTAATGGTAGTTGAATATAGTTGTTTGTGCAGAATATTGAAAAATGTAGAATCTTACTAAAATATCAAAAATTTTTCGAATTCTTCGAAATGTTTAAAATTTCCAAGTTTCTTGTAATTTTTGGAATTTTCAGGTTTTTCGAAACTGACGGGATTCTCATGATTTATGAAATTTTCAAAATCGACAAAGTTTTCCAAGTACTCAGAATTTTGCACACTTAAACAATCCTCAACGACGTCAACATGTTCAGGATCTCGAAAATTGTCAAAAATATAGAAATTATCAAAATATTGGAAATTTTCAAAATCATCAAAATTGAACATGTTTTTTGTTTTGTCGAAAAAAAAATGTAATTTGGAACTAGTGTATAAAGAATTTTATTGTTACACTAGTTGCAAAATGTACAATTTTTCAACTTATAACTGTTGTTATTTCTTTAATGCACTTTTTTCATGTTTTAGAGAAAAATTAAATTTTCTAGTGTAATAATGGTTGCATTGTTACATTTGTTACAAAATTAACTGTTTTAATTTTTTAAACAACTTTTTTTCATTTCGTAGAAAAAAACAAAATTTGAAATTAGTCTAGTAATCATTTCATTTTTACTCTAGTTACAAAATCTACCATATTTTGATGCTGTGGAAAAAGTGTGTTTTTCACTTTTGTCATTTTTTAAATGCACTTTTTTCATGTTTCAGAAAAAAAATTGCGTTTTATAGTGTAATAATGATTTTATTGTTACATTAGTTCCAAAATTTACTACTTTCATTTTTCATTTTTATATTCTTCATTTTTCACTATCAGCATTTTCCAATGCTGTGGGAAAAGTGTTTTTTCACCCAAAGTTACAAAATGTCGTTAATTTTCCAAGTTTTCAGAATTTTTAAATTCCTTAATACTTTCGAGTTCAAAGTTCCATAATTTCTCGAAATTTTCGTGCAAATAATAAAAAAAATATATAAATACAAATCCAGCCCTGAAACTAACACGTCCATCCTCCTTTTAGTACGACGCAGAAACAGAGAAACAAGCTCTAGTCGATTACAAATTGAGTCGCTTGGAGTCCCTAGAAGCGCGGTGGCGAGCGGACATGGATCTCGAGCCTGGATATTATGCCACGAGTTACAGTTCCTGGTTGAATTATGGTACCTCTCTAGTAACGAATGTGATAGAAAATCTGCAGCTCAATATCAAAGACGTTCATCTAAGGTTCGAAGATGCAACGTCCCCAGATGGTACAAAAACACTTCCATAATTCTTTCCTCTGATTGAATCGAAACTTTCAAATTAATTACGTTATCATGGTTTTTTAAAAAATTTGCAGTTGGTCCAAGATTTCTAAAAATTGCGAAAAGAAAATTTAAAAATAATAACAATGTTCAAAGAATTCAAAATTATTCGAATAGTAGTTGGATATAGTTGTTTGTGCAGAATATTGAAAAACGTAGAATCTTACCAAAATACCGAAAACTTTTTGAATTCTTCGAAATGTTCAAAATTTCCAAGTTTCTTGGAATTTTTTGAATTTTCAAGTTTTTCGAAACTGATGCAATGTCCCCAGATGGTACAAAAACATTTCCAAAATTTTGTCCTCTGATTGAATCGAAACACTCGAATTTATTACGTTATCATGGTTTTTTAGGAAGTGGCGTAGCCTTCGGCGTCATGATAGACGGCCTCACAGCGCAAAGTTGTGACGCCGCTTGGAACCCTGGCGTGACTTCCTGGAACATTTCGGACGCCTCGTATAAACTCATGGAGCTCAATGGATTGTCGGTGTACTGGAACTACGTGGAAAAAGAAAAGTTCTTCGGGAACATGAATTTGGGCGATTTGGCTGTAATTTGTTAATTTTCGTTGGAGTGTTAATCTAAGCGAAAAATATTTAGCCAAAAATTCCGATATTTCTGAGTTTTCGAGAATTTTGAATAACTTGAAAGTTTTATTGCTTAGAAGTTTCAACAATTTTTGATGTATAGAAATTTGTAAGTTCTGGCGATTTTGGAATTTGGAAGAATTACCAAGTTTTGGAGAATTGAGAAATCCTCCCTCCCCAGATAGGGAGGGGAAATTTTAAGGGATTTGCGAACTTTGTAGTTTTTCAAATTTTGGATATTTCTATGTTTGTAAGGATTTCGATTTCGTTTTCGAGGATTTGACAGTTTTGAAGTTGTGAAGTTTGGGAATTTTGGAACTTATAGCTGTGAAAATTTTGGAGTATCGCTATTTTTGAAGTTTTTGGAATTCTTCCAAAGTTTTGGAACTTTTAAAACTTCAGGAATGTTGAAGTTTCAAATAGTTATTAAGTTTTGAAGTTTTGAAATTTATAAGTATTCGAAAATTCTAATGAATTTTGCAGTTCCATGGTGTTGAGTTTTTACATTTTTGATGTCTTGTAAATTTTGAAGTCGAGAAATTTGGAAAATTTCGAAATTTTGGGATTTGGAAATTTTCACGAATTTAAATAAATACGTGTTGTGAAAGTTTGGAACTTTTGAAGCTTTGGAAATTTTGGGAATCTAAAGTTTTGAGAGCTTATTTCGAGAAATGTATATTATTATAATATAATTAAAATTTCAACATTATGATCTTGTAAAATTTCGGAAAACGTCCACTCTTTGATTGGACGTTTCGGACTTAGAAATTATCAAATTTTTTGAAACTTTAAAAAATCGTGAAATTTTTGGAATTTCGAAGTAATCAAAATATTCGATATTCTCACATTTCTGAAAAATTTCTAGGATAGATTTTGGATTTCTCAATTCTCGGAGTTGAGATTCTTGGATTTTAACATTTTTTCAATATCTGTCAAAATGGAGAACAGTTTTAAATGTATCGATTAAAATATTTTTATTAATGAATTAAATTGTGCAAAATAGCATTGCAAGTGTATAACAACTTTTTTATACATTTTTTTTAATCGTCTGATTGTTACACGCTGTAATTATTTAATTTATTGGAAATGTGTAATAATGATGTTAAATTTTCTTTGTAGGTTTCCATGAGCCAGATGAAGAAACAGAAATGGAATTACATTCTTTCTCCGGTGAATGGGAGAGCTCATGTAAAAAGAGACAGAGCAGAGCGACCTTTGCGTTCTGTGAACAAACCTAGAATTGTTGTAAATTTGTCATTGGATGAAGTGCCATTGTCTATAACTAATGTAAGTTTCGTGCAAAACTGTACCGATTTTGAAAATTTCGGAATTCAAAGAATTCAATCATTCGAATTCTCTAATCGGTGAATATGAATTACAAATTGTGAAATCCTAAATGTTTAATTGTAAAATTTTCGGATTCCAATGTTGAGTGCAAACAATTCCAACTTTGAGTGCAAACTTTTGAAATTTCTAAAATGTTTAAAGATCGAAAGTTCAAAATTTTCTCAATTTTACAAAACTTGTCTATTTTCCTACATTTCCGAAATCCTTAAATTCCAAAATGTCAAGAACTTCATAATCCCAATATCTCCAAAATTTCAACAAAACCGAAATTTTTGAAGTTCTAAGCTATACATTAAAAAGTTATTTACATTTCTTGGAACCTTCAAAATTTCGGAACTTTTTAAATTCTTGAAAGTTTCAGAACTTTAAAAATTCCGAAATTCACTACTTTTGAACTGCAAATTTCTTTAGAAATACGAATACAAAATTAATACGAAATTCGAAATTCGTGGAACTTCTGAATTAGGAAATTTATAAAATTTACAAGATTTCAGAACTGCAGAACTTCAAAAAGTTCCAAAACTTCGCAATTTCAGAACTGCAGAACTTCGAAAAGTTCCAAAACTTCGCAATTTCAGAACTTGAAAAGTTTTGTGCTCGAAAAATTGTCATGCTTGAAAAGTTCAAAGTTAACCCAAATTCGTCAAAATTGCAAAATCCAAAAATTTTTAAATAACCATGATAAACGTCATAACGAATAATATCGAAACTTTGAAAATGTGAAAACTCAACAAATTTCCAATTCTAAAATTGTTTGAAATTACGGAATTCCCTACGTTTTGAAATTTTCGGAAAGTTTAAATCTTCATATTTTTCCAAAAACTGGAAAATTTCTGTACTTTCAAAATTGCCAAAGTTTCGAAACTTTCCAAAACGTCAAAACTTCCAAAATCCGAACTTCGAGATTTCAAATTTTTAAAATCCCTGTAGCTTGAAATCTTGCGAAATTTCCAAATTCCAAACACTTCAGAACTTCTTAAGTCTATAAAACTTTAGAATTCGAAAATGTCTAAAACTTCAAAATTTTCACTATCTCCAAAACTTCGGTAAATCCGAAATTCCCGAAGCTTCTAAGCTATGAAACTCCGAAATTCTCTAAAATCCTCAATAACTCAAATATTTCCGAAACCTTCGATATTTCTGAAAAAATTTGTCTGAAAAAACTGGAAAATTTCCGTACTTTTAAAATTGCCGAAGTTTCAAAACTTTTTAAAACGTTACAACTTCCAAATCCCAAAACTTCGAAATATAAAATTTTCAAAATCCTCAGAGCTTGAAATCTCGCAAAATTTCCAAATTCCAAACTCTTCAGAACTTCTTAAGTCTATAAAACTTCAAAAGCATTATCATTAAATTCGTTTGAAAACATCTAGAACTGCAAAATTTCCACCATCTCCAAAACTTCGATAAATCCAAAATTTCTGAAGCTTCTAAGCTATAAAACTCTGAAACTCTCTAAAATTTTCAAAAACTGAAAAATTTTCTAGTTTGTAAACGTCAAAACCAAGACAAATTCGAAAATTTTCAGTTTCAAAAATCTGTCGAAAGTTTGACGAGTCGAGTGAAAATTTTAATTTTTGATTCCCAAACTTCGAGCTTCCCAAATTTGGAATTGAAAATTCAAGTTACGTTTTTTTCGAAACTCGACGTCAATTCTAGATTCCAGAACTGAATAATCTGCTTGTACTTTTAGCGACAGTACAACGAAATAGTGAATTGTGTAAAAAGCCTCGAAGAAATCGACCGACAACGAAGCCAAAGACATTGCAGACCAACCGTTTCGGTTTCCGAGTCACCTAAAGAATGGTGGGTCTACGTGGCCCGGTGTTACATGGGAAGGAGCACTCTGAAACGAAAAATATCCTGGGATGAAATGATCGAGAGAGGCAGAAACAACAATCTTTACGTCGAAGCTTGTACAAAATTATTAGGTATACTCTTTTGGACCATGTACGTAAGGTCAAAAATCACGAGTGTTACTAGTTGCTTAATTTCTTGGACTATGTTGAAAATCGTATCACTGGTTGCTGAATTGAATATGTTTCCTCCAGCTTGTCCCACACTGATTCTGCCACCCGAAACCAAAGCCTTGAAGGACAAAATGGAGCAAGAGCGCGGATTCGATGAACTGCGAGTCCTGAGAGAATTGGCCATGTGCCGAATAATGCCGCCGAAAACTCCCAATCAAGCGAAAGTTACGAGCCCACCCCAAGCCCAAGGTATTCCAGATGTGGAATTACCGGGAAATTATTTAGTTTAAATACTGCATTTGTTTAGTTTAATATGGAATGTTTACTTTTGAAAAATTAGTGATAAGTGTAATAATTAATAATTAATTGAAATGGGGAGTTGATAAGTTCTGCAAAATTATGAAATTTCGAAGGTTCCGAAAATTTTTGAGTTTTTAAGATTTTTAGAGAATTTCGAAGTTTTATATCTTAGAAGCTTCAGAAATTTTGGATTTATCGAAGTTTTGGAGATGGTGGAAATTTGCAGTTCTAGATGTTTTTAAAGGAATTTAATGATAATGCTTTTAAAGTTTTATAGACTTATGAGGTTCGGGAGTGTTTGGAATTTGGAAATTTTGCGAGATTTCAAGCTCTGAGGATTTTGAAAATTTGAAATTTCGAAGTTTTGGGAAGTTTTGACGTTTTAGAAATTTTTTAAACCTCAGAAATTTTAAAAATACAGAAATTTTTTAGTTTTTTTAGAAAAATTTTTTCAGAAATATCGAAGGTTTCGGAAATTTTTGAGTTTTTGAGAATTTTAATGAATTTCGGAGTTCTATAGCTTAGTAGCTTCGTAAATTTTAGATTTATCGAAGTTTTGGAGATGGTGAAATTTTTGAAGTTCTAGATGTTTTCGAATTGTGAAGTTTTATAGACTTATGAGGTTTGGGAGTGTTTGGAATTTGGAAATTTTGCGAGATTTCAAGCTCTGAGGATTTTGAAAATTTGAAATTTCGAAGTTTTGGGATTTGGAAGTTGTAATGTTTTTCGAATTTTCCAACTTTTGGAAATTATCAAAAATTATCAGTTTTTGTAGAATTTGGAAGCTTTAAAGTTTACATGTTTCGAAAATTCCTACATTTCGGTTTTTTATTGTTCAAAGTATTTCGGAAATTTCGAAATTTTCAAGCATTCAAAAATAATGTTTTGTTGAAGTCATCTCTTTGGAAATTTTTCACGTTTCGACAATTTCAGCCATTTAAAAAAATGAATACATTTCCAATGCACTGCAGCAACTGCAGAACTTTTTAAAGTTCTGCAGTTATGAAATTTCGGAAATTTTATAAGTTTTTTTATTTAGAAGTTCCGCGAATTTCGAATTTCATATTTCTAAAGAAATTTGAAGTTCAAAAGTGGTAAATTCCGCAATTTTTAAAGTCTTTAAACTTTTGATAATTGAAAAAATTGAAAAAAAAATTCTTTTTCAAAAATTCCGAAATTCAATAGGTTTCTAGATATTCAAATAACTTGTTAATGTATTGCTTAGAGCTTTAAAAATTGTGGTTTTGTTTTGGAGATATGGGAAATTTTTAAATTTCTCAGATTTTGGAATTTAAGAATTCGAAAAATGTCGACAAACAGACAAGTTTCGTAAAATTTCGGAAAATTTTATACTTCCGATCTTTCTAAATTTCAGAATATTCAAAATGTCAATAATTTCCAAAGTTCGAACAATTCCAAAGTCCAGATAAGCTAAAACTCTAAGTTTTGATAACACTTCAGAACTTCTCAAGTCTACGAAACTCCGAAATTCCAAAATGTTCGAACCCCAAAATTTTCTCTATCTCCAAAACTCCGAAAAATCCAAAATTTCCGAAGCTTCTAACCAATCGAACTTCAAAATTCTCAAAACTCAAAAGTGATCGAAACTTTCGAGTTCCGAAACGGTCATAACGTAACCCTAAAAAACTGGCAATTAACCGCCCGACGTCTCTCAAGGTATGCTCGTCCAGTGGTTCCCTCAGTGGTGGGGATGGTACTCGAAGACTCCTCAGGACGACGTCTCTTCCTCGACCTTGAACACGTCTTCGACCTTCGACGGCGAGCTCTTGGACGTGCTGGCCGACACGATAGACGACGACACGTTTCTGCGCCGGGACACCGTTTTCGGGCAGTTCAACTTCAGCCTTTCCAAGGGCGCTTTTTCCCTTTGCATTTGTGGAGAGGACGAGGACTCCGTGCCGAGAAGAGCGATGGAACTGCAGTTCGAGAAAGTTGACTTGAGTTACGAGTCGAGGCCGAGGTCGAGTTCCCACAAATTCAACATCAGTCTGGGGGCGCTTTACCTGCACGATTATCTGACGGAACATTCGACGTTCCCGATTCTGGTGCAGCCCCAGACAGCGGCGCCGAGCGCGGCGCGACCCCGGGGCTCTTCTTCGGAGCTGACGTCCCAGGTGATGTCGCAGGCGCTGTTCGAACTGACGTACGAGAAGAAACCGTTGCAGAACAGCGTGGGTCATTCCCTGCACATCAATTCGCGGTCTTTGGACGTCGTTTACAATCCGTCGGCGATTCAGTGGCTGGTTGATTTTTTGTGCGAACCGCACAGGTAGGGAGGATTTTGGGGGATTTGCTAATTTTTGAGTTTTGGGAATTTTGGGAAGTCTGAGTTGCGGAATTTGTGAAACTTTGGGATAGGAGTTCGACGGATGTGGATGAATTTTGGAGTTTTCGAGGATTTTGGAGTTTTGAAGTTGTGAAGTTTGGGAATTTGGGAATTTGTGGCTGTGAAAATTTTGGAGTATCGATATTTTGGGAGTTTTTGGAATTCTTTCGAAGTTTTGGAACTTTTGAAACTTCAGGAATTTGGAAGTTTTAGGCAGTTATTAGGTTTTGGAGTTTTTGAAATTTTGGATATTTTTACGTTTGGAAGTATTGGAGTTTCGAAATTTGTAAAACTTTGGGACTGGAGTTTGACGAATTTAGATGAATTTTGGAGTTTTCGAGGATTTTAAAGTTCTGGAGTTGTGAAGTTTTGGAGTCTGGGAAATTGAAGCTATGGAAATTTTGAACTTTTTGGAATTATTTCGAAGTTTTGGAACTTTTGAAACTTTAGGAATTTGGAAGTTTTAAATGGTTATAAGTTTTTGAATTTTTGGAAATTTTTGATATTTTTACGTTCGTAAGTCTCGAAGTTTCGAAATTTGTAAACCTTTGGGACTGGAGTTTGATGAATTTGAAGGAATTTTAGAGTTTTCGAGGATTTTGAAGTTGGGAAGAAGTGAAGTTTGGGAATTCTGAACAATTTTGAACACGTTTTTTTCGTCAAATTCAACCAAAATTCATGAAATTGAAAAAAAAAAAACAAACTGAAATTCCACAAATTTAATATTTCTAAATTCGTTGAAGTATGTCATAGTCAAATCTAAAAATTGGGTCGTTCAAATTTTCGAAATGGTTCGAAATTTTCAAGTTGTGAATTTTGGGAATTTCAAAATTTTCGATAATTCTGAACAATTTCGAATATCTTTTTTTTCGTCAAATTCAACCGAAATTCTCAAGTTGAAAAAAAAACATACTCAAATTCCAATAATTTTATATTTCTAAATTTTTTAAAGTAAGTCATAGTCGAATCTAAAAATTGAGTCGTTCAAATTTTCGAAATAGTTCGAAAAATTGAGTCGTTCAAATTTTCGAAATAGTTCGAAATTTTTAAATTGTGAATTTTGGGAATTTCAAAATTTTCGATAATTTCAAACAATTTCGAACATCTTTTTTTTTCGCCAAATTCAACCGAAATTCATAAGTTGAAAAAAAAAGGAATTCAAATTCTAAAAATTTGATATTTTTAAATTCATTAAAATATGTCATAGGCGAATCTAAAAATTGAGTCGTTCAAATTTTCGAAATAGTTCGAACTTTTCAAGTTATGAATTTTGGGAATTTCAAAATTTCCGATAATTTCGAACAATTTCGAATATCTTCTTTTTCGTCAAATTCAACCGAAATTCATAAGTTTAAAAAAAGAAAAAACTTAACCAAATTCTAAAAATTTGATATATTTAAATTAATTAAAGTATGACATAGTCGAATCTAAAAATTGAGTTTCAATTTTCGAAATACTCCACACTTTTCAAGTCGTGAATTTTGAGAATGTCAAAATTTTCGATAATTCTGAACAATTTCGAACATATTTTTTTTTCTACAAATTCAACCGAAATTCGTAATTAAAAAAAAAAAAAAACGTACCCAAATTCTGAAAATTTGATATTTTTAAATTCGTTTAAGTGTGTCATAGTCGAATCTGAAAATTGGGTCGTTCAAGTTTCCGAAATACTTCGAACTTTTCAAGTCGTGCTTTTTGGGAATTTCAAAATTTTCGATAATTCTGAACAATTCCACATCTTTTTTTTTTCGTCAAATTCAGCCTAATTTATTACAATTCAAAATTCGTACCAAATTTCTCCATAACCACCCCTCATCTCCTTCCCAGGTACCTCGCGAACCAAAAACTCCAAGCAATGAAACGCCGAACCCAAAAACGCCTTCTCAAGAACTGGGAACAAATCCTCGAGGGCGAATTCGACTACCGATCCACCTGGGACCTGCGCCTCAACATCTCCGCCCCCCAAATCCTCTTGATCGAAAACTTCACGGACTCCAACGCTGCCGTCATAGTCGTGGATTTCGGCCGACTCCACCTGTCCAACAACATCGAAAACCGCGACAACGTCGTACTCGTCTCCCCGACCAGCGAAGACTACGAAGACGACGAGTACGAGAGGTTCGAGACCCCGTGCTCGACCCCCCCGGAAAGCCAGGAAAACAGCACTTCCGCCCCGATCGAGATGCACCAAACCCTCTCGGAAATCTCCTTCCACAACCAACTCTACGACCAATACTCCATCGACCTCTCGGATCTCCAGATCGTCGTCGGGAAGGTCAAGGACAACTGGAAACACGCGAGAACCCGGGTGACCTCGAACCTCCACCTCCTGGAGCGCTTCAATATCTCCCTCCAGATCGAGAGACGCGTCGTCACCACAACGGATCCGAATTTCCCGTCGGTCACGATCTCCAGTATACTCCCGAAGCTCGTTCTTCACGTGAACGAGCAGAAGGTCCAGGCCATTCGGCTGATTTGCCAACTCCTGGAGAAATTCTCTGTCGGCAACGAGAGCGAGAGGGAGGAGACGACGCTGGAGAAGGAGGAGACGAATCGGGGAGCCAACCGCGCGGTCATGGTCCAGTTCCTGGTCGACCGGATGACTTTCGAACTGCAGTCCCGAGGGCGTAGCGTGGCGGAGCTCCAAGTCTCCGGGGTTCGGGCGTCCTTGACCAAGGGATGCGCGGATTTGTGCGTTTCGCTTTCGGTGCACGGGTTGCTCCTGGTGGACGCCCTCCAGGAGTTCGGCCCGGATTTTGAGCTTTTGATGGCGAGTCATAAGCATGTTTGCATGGACAGCGTTTCCGGGATTTTGAGGGACTCGGAGCCGACTTCCCCGGTGTCGCCGGTGTCCCCGGGTTCCCCGGATCATGCCGGTTCGAGGAGGTTGACGTCGCCGGTGGCGTTGAAGCATGCTTTGACGAGCCTCGCGCGGGCGGGGAATGATCAGAAGAGCCCGAGTTATGCTGTTGGGGGGATGGATCGGATGGATTCCGAGGCTTTGATTACGGTGGAGTTGACGTTCGCGGAGGATGACGTCGAGAATGTTAGGGTGGCGAGGATTCAGTTTAATAATCTGGATATTATTGCGAATCAGGGGACGATCGTGGAACTCGTGGGGTTTGCGAAGAGGGTTTTTCCGGTGGAGAGGTCGAGGTCGGCGGGGATGGAGCGGCAGGCTTCACAACTGAGTTTGGCTTTTGATGATCAGGTTGGATTTTTTAGGGATTCTGGGGGGTTTTAGTTGTGATTTATATCTTGGCATTATTGTTGGGAGCCATTCATAAATGAGGTGATGCGAATTTTGACATATTTTGACACCCCCTCCCAAATGACGGTTTTTCGTATGCTTGTATTGGGACTGTGAAAAAAAAAAATGCAACTTTTTTCCGATGAGCTGAAGATTGTATTTTTAATATTAATTTTCCGGCGTCCCTTTGTGTTGTGGTGGCGCTACACTCGCGCTATAAGAATTGACATTTTATTTTACAATTGACTGTTTCGACGTAGAAAAAAATGAGTTCAACAATGTCGCTAAGTGAGGAACATTTTCGCCATTGTCTTCTTTATTAATTTCAACAAGGGAAAAAGGCGAAAGATGCCTTCGAATCGTTGTGTGAAGTTTTTGGTGATCATATAGTAACGTATCTAACTGTTACCAGATGGTACAAACGGTTTAAAAGAGGTGATGTTAGTTTGGATGA
>JAPYZK010005210.1:0-12001 GCA_030522785.1 Platygaster equestris
GAGCGAAACAATTCTCGATGACCGAGCCGGCGCGGTCGTGGTGGGGGTAGGCTCGAGCGAGAATTGAGGGGAGCGGCAAATTAACTAGAGGCGACTGTACTTCGCAATACTTTGAAACTTTGAAATTCTTCGAAGTACCAGAACTTTAAAAATTTCCGAAGCTCAAAAAGTTCGGAAATTCAACAATTTTAAAACTTTAAAATTTTTGAAAACTTCAAAATTTACTTCAATTTACGATAAATTTTAAGAATTCTTGGTTGCAGAACTTCAAAATTCTTGAAATCCTCGAAACTTTACAAATGTCCAAACCTCCGGAAATTTTAAATTTTGATTACTTTCGTATACTTCGAAAAAGTTCGAGACTCAAAAATTCTTCGAAATTCAAGAAAACATCGAAATTCTGAATTTATTGGAAATCTATAAGCTTCCAAAACTTGGAAGTTAAACAACTTTTCTTCAAACTTCAGAATACCAGAAGTTCAAAAATTCCGAAAGCTTTAGAAGTTTCTAAAGTTCGCAATTCAAAAATTCAGGAATACTTAAAAACTTCTGAATTCATTAATATTCATCAAACTTCCATAAATGAGAAACATTATTGTCTGAAATTATCATCTAAAACTTCAAAATTCTTCATAACCTCAAAACTTACCGTATTTTAAAATCTCCAAAAATATCAGAATTTCAAAAACATAACAATTCTGAGACTTCCAAAAATTGAGAATTTCACTCTCTCAAACTCCAGGATACTAGAATTCCCAAATTTCAAAAGTTTCGAAAGTTTCAAAATTTCGAAATGCTCAAAAATATCAAACTCCGTACAAATTCGTCATAATTTTGTAAGTTTCGAAACTTTTCAGATTCAAAACCTCAAAATTCTTGGAAACTTCTTAACTTTGTAAATTTCCGAATCCTCGAAAATTTTTTAACTTGATAACTTTCACATACTTTGAAAAACCCTTAAACTCCAAAAATATTCAAAAATCTTCAAAAACAACGAAACTCAAGAACTTTCAAAACTCACAAAACTTCGGAACTCCATAAAGTTTTGCAATTTCAAAAAATCCAAAAATATCAAAACCTCCAAATATTCTGAATAACGTACTTATTTTCACTCTTCGCGACTAGCCAATTAACCATTTCATCATCTTCTCCACTCAGTTCACTTCCTCAAGTCCTCATTTTGTCTTCAACTCCCCCCCCCCCCCCCCCCCCCCCCCCCCCCCCCCCCCCCCCCCCCCCCATTCGATAAAAGAACGAATCGCTTGACAATAAAATCGAGTTTGTAACGACTGTCAAAGAAAATCGCCAAATGAATGGCCTCAACAATGGGACCCGGATGAAATGGGTCGAGCTGACAAATTGCATGAAACAATAATTGATTGCCGTTTGACTAATGTCTCCGGTGGAATAGCTAAAACGGAGGCCAACAATAATTCCGTTCCGGCGCGGTGCGTGTGACATAATTCATTCCCATTTATAATGCATTGCCGGGCTTTTCATTCAATGCGCGCGCCTTGCCAGTTTTAGAGGCACGAAGTAGGAGCTTACGCCGCCGTTTTGACTGCGGCACGCATTTGCCCGCGGTTTGGCCCTGAAATTGAATTACTACATGTTAACCTGGCCGGGGAATGTTGTCATTCTTCTTTTCCTTGCAAAATTACATTTCTCCGAGCGAACGTGCCCGACGTCTTGCAACTTGTTGACCTTTCCATAGACGAAAGTTCATTTCCTTCGACTTTCCGCTCTTATTCCTGAACTCGTAACGGTTTCCAAATCTTTTTCCAGAGTAATTATAAGGAGAAATTGAATGAATATCATTCATTTCGTGTATTATACATCAATTGAGAAAATAATAAATGATTCAATCAAATATGAATAAAATTGATCCATCATTTTATTAATTATTCTTGTCAATTCTATTTTCAACCCATCAAACAACTGTTTTACACTTCAATTTTCATTGTTTAAACAATTTTTACCCGGCTTTCAACGCTAGCAATTTTTTTGGGCAATAAATCAGTCCTTTTCAGAAAATTTATGTTAAAAAACACAAGCATGACACAACCCGAGGAAATGAAAATTCACTGCGTTCGACATGATAAAATATCACGACAATGGTCGCCGGAAAGCACGGCTTACGCGGGAAAAATTTTAAGTAGCAATAAAAGTTTTTGCTCGTCGTCGTAAAAATGAAAGCGCTCTGATTGTATTATGTTTAACAGCGGCAGCGAGTTTTACGAGAACAAGCGCAAGAAGTCGGTAGGAAAAAAACCGGACGTTAAAGCTCTGGAAAAATGCGTACGCATAAAGCACGGCTCGAAAATGAGAAAGCGCGTGGCCGATCGCCCCCCTTTTTCAGTTTCATCCAGCCCGGCTTTTTTTGTGTTTTCCTCGGGCTTCGGCGTACGCAACGATGCTTGTTCTAATTAAGTTTCCCCGACGCGAAATATCCGACGAAATAAAATCGTCGCTCCTATCTCTCGATCCGGGGGTGAGCTCGAATTGCAGTGGAGAGGAAAAAAATGACGAACGCGAAGGCGAAAGAAGAGAGATCAGAAGAGAACAGGGATGAAATAACGCGCTAGTTAATAATGCGCGATGACGCCGCGTCGGAAAAAAGCGTATGTAAATGTGGTGTACGTACTCTTTGTTCCGCGCCAAAACTAATTACGTGTTGTATTTTCAGGGCGAGAACGAGACAATTGTCTCTTAATTTATGGTCTCAAATGTTTCAGGCGGGGATGTGTAGACAGAGACATTTTTCGGAGGGTTTTGATAGCGAGTTTGGTATTGAAAGTAGAGTAAATTGTATGAGGTCGATTGATGGATAATTTCCTCCGAAGTGGTTGAAATCAATCTTCTGATGGGAGCTTAAAGATGATTTTCTATGATAAAATCCGAAAAAAATATACCTTCAAAATATTTATGGCTTTTGAATATAAATACAAACAATTCCAGATACTCTCGAAAATTTTCAAAATGTGAAATTTCTGAAATTTGAAGAAAATTGTTCATCGAACGATTTTTTTTAATGCTCTGAAAAACTCTGAACAATATTTAATTGAATTTTCTCGTTGAAAACCACGTACATTACGACGTAGAATGCACAGCACAAGCTAAATGGGATTCCTGACAGGCGATGAACGGAAAAACCCTGATAAATAGGTGTTCACGAGCGCATCAATCAACGTATTTTACGAAGTACGCATTGACAAACCACGCGCAACGACAACCACAGGGAAGAGGGTACACGAGCTTTCGGCCTCCGGAGTAATGAGGTCGCGCAAAACGCAATGTTTTTCCCTGAAAATAACTCGATGAATAATCCGGCTACAAGTTTTTACGTGGCACTTTTTGCTAATCAGGAATCCCACGACGGCTTTTACTGGCAGAACGATAAATCGGGGAGATACGAAACAGCCGAAAAACAGAAACGTCGGTAACGCAAGAAGAGTCGAAAAAAGCTCCCTAATCCGGGAATCCGGAGGGCAACTAGAAAAGAAGAGCGAAAGTGGCAGACAATTGAAGCACGGAAATTCGAAACTTGATAAGTGATATTCCGTAAGGGTCATTTTCGTATCGAATCACATGAAAAATTGACCCTTATTGAAATAGCGCCTATCAAGGTTTGAATTCTTATGCTCCAATTGTTGTGACGAAATCGGAAATTTTTTACGATTCCAGGTATGAATCTAGAAAATAACATGTCCAAATTGCTATTTTCCTGAATTTAAAATCATTTGAATCAAACTCCAAAATGTTCGAATATTCTTCATCTGATATAGATCCAAGTCCTGATTTCTACGATTAATTTAATCATTCAATTAATTTCTCAATAAATGTCAAACTCACGTGTTTCGCACCAAATAATTTGCACTCTATAATGAAGGATGCAACAAATAACAAGCACATCTAAAAACAGAGAAAATGCGTGAACGAACGCAACAGGTGAAGAGGCGCGTTACGTAAGTGATCACTGTTTGCAGAGATCTTTTATAGATTTCTGTTATTTGCGATCTGATTGTACTGATGATGCGGGATTAAATCTCGAACGCGAATAAAAGCGTCAATTGCATTTGTTGTAGGGAAAGAAGCAACGTATTTCTCTCGTTCGTTTCGCGAATAGTGTTCAACCCAGTAAGTACTTGATTTGCCTGTCTACTCCGATGTATCTTGACTTGAGCTATCGATTTGTCGGATATCACAGACGCGATCGCGTTTCTTCGCGTCGTTTGACCTCTTATCCAATACCGAGAAAGAGAAGTAACTTTCAAAGTATCACGAAGACAGAAAACTTCCCATGATGTTGAATGATAGAAAATCAAACGTGTTCGTTGGGTAAATATAATGATGAAAGTGGAAACTTTTTTCATTCCATTCAGTTCGAGTTACTTTATTGAGGAGATTTATTTTTTTCTCGTCATGTGCACTTTTTTCGGTCTGATACTTTTTTATTGCTAGTGAATATCATCAACTTGTATTACTCCAAACGTGAACGATTTACAGAGTCCTCAGAATATAGAAAAATTCAAGTTTACAAATTTGTCTAGGTATTGGTATCTATGATTCTGGTATCTGTATTATTTATCCATTAATTGATTGATTTGTTTTCTTCAATGAACTCAATTTTATTCTTTTTTTAACTAACGACTGAAACTGTGTACTGTACAACACTTCCGGAACCTTCAAAATCAAATTAATTCTGCTGAATCGATGTAATTTTCACATTTTTTCACAAAAAAAGGTGATTTCATAGAGTTTCCAAATCTTCAGCTAGCCTTCTCAAAACAATGCTTTCAGTATTTTCAACTGAATAGGAAATCATACGAAATAAAATGACGAAAATCGAAAACAGATCGATGGTACGTTCTGTATTATACATGTAAACGTAGAGAGCAAATTGGCTCAGGACAAGGACCAAGTTCTGATCCCTCTTCGACCCTCTGGGTACATGAATTTATGGAATTTTCCATAATTTCTCAAGGATATCGAGTTCGGCAAAGGTCTCAGAGCGTATAAAGAACGCGGAAATCGGCTTTTTCAAGGCTTGAAAGCGTCCCATGGAGACTGTTTTGAAATTCGACGAGTGCGGTTCTCGATGCGATTACAGAATACAGCGAGAAGCGTTCGCCCAGAACGAACCCAACATCCGTCTCTCGCGAACGCGGCCAAGGGAAAAGGAAGACTTTTATGAGAAGTCGTAAAAAGCTTTTCCGGCCTGCTACGTGCAGTCGGAAATCGAACCACGCGCCCCATGATTCCATCCAATTAAAAATGAGCCCATCTTATTCCATCACACTGATTTTTCAATGTTAATGTTGTAAGAACGATGATTAATTCTCTGGGGTCGTTTTCATGGATTGTCAAATTCTTCCATCGAAAAATGAATATTACAAATTTTCCTTCGGACTTTTTTCCCACTTCCTTTTACACCTCCACGTTCTCTTGTCTCAGCTAGCTGACGTGGTCTAAGGAAAAGAAAATAGCACGTATGTTGTTTGTCACTTTACCTAGACGACGCGAGACGTTAACGCGCCGACACGCGATCCAAAGCCCGTGCGCCGCGAAACCTGGCAGCGTTAAATGCGAGTTTCAACATCTGTCAGAGATTTCATGCGTAGAACCGCTTCCCTTTTTCACTCCGACAGTCCATTCGAAGCTTTCGCAAACTTTTCCGCTGGAAAAAAGCGCGCAACCAACATTTTGCCCGTCTTCAAATTGGCGAGATCGGATTTCGCCTTGCATTTCAATGAAGTCGTCTAATTAAATCCAAAAAGGGCAGAGGCGGCGAATGAAATTTTTGCGGTGAAAATAACGAAACGAAAAAAGCGTCCACGGAACATTTCACCGTCGTCACGTACACGCTTCATGACGCGCATTTTACAGCCGAGTCGTGGTGGATTGAAAAGAAGCCCGTGAAAGGGGAAATTGTTCCGCGGAAAAACATTAATTTTTATAGAATGTACGTGTAGTACGTATCTAAAGAAGTGCTGGAATGGGGTGGAAATGGAAATGGATTTTTATGTGAGAGCTTTGGTAATCCATGCATTCAATTTTAATGTTTTCACAATTTTTTTCGAGATTTTTTAATTCATTTTGGAATTAACTGGCCTCCCTCCAGCAGTTGTTACTATTGCAGACTATTCTTTTCGTGTTTTGCAACGTGCAGAGTATACTGGGGCCTGAAAAAAGCGGTAGCATTTGGGAAACGCTCCGGTTAAGTAAATTGGTCGTGTTTTCGGGGAAAAGATGGCTTTAAGCGCAAGTGGGAAAAAAAGTGATTAACGCACAGCTGCTATTATCCGCAAACCCATTAAGTCCACTTGCCATAGATCCGGAACTACTCAAGGTAGCCGGGCGCTTTTTAACGGCGCGCCCGAGTACCCGGGGTTTGCAAATTGTTCAGTAATGTTTCAAACCACTATGGATTATGAGTGTTTGAACGTGAAGCCACATGTTCCCGAAATTAAGTACTTTATCCAAGGACGAAATTTTCCCGTAACGACATTCACATTCGGATATTACCCATGTGCATTGCGCAATTTATCAAGCTGTATGAATTCGATTTTGTCGACCTCGATGATTCATTCAGAGCTTTATCTCAGAGTTTCAATTCCAGGGAAACACTGGGAATTTTTATTAGTAATTGTGATATGAACAAAAAGTAGAGTGAGTGACGTGCTTTGAGCTATTTAAAAATTTGTTGGAAATGTTCTGACGAAGTTCGGGAACTTTGAGGTGAGAATGCAAGTATAAAGAGAACGTATTGTTCCGTTGCTTCGAGAGCTTCATTGTTGGATGTAGGGTTTGAATTTACTTAAGTTTGTTTAATTTTTGTAAGTGAAAATTTCGGGCGGATTCTGGGATGATTGTGAAGGTGACGAACGATTTTGGATATGAAATCAAAATTTTGAAATAAAAATTTTTTAATGGACTTGTTAAGTTTTAATGTAGTTCGTTCAATTTTATTATTAAGAGAGGTGGTACTCCAATTTTGTACTTTTGATTTGATCAAATTTTCGAATTCAAAATTTTTCGGAAATTTCAGGAATATTGGGGATTTTGAAAATATCTGGTGATTTTGATCATTCAAAAAATTTCAAAAATATTGGAAACTAAGAATTCCAGTAATTTCTAGAAGTTCGACAATTTTGCAAATTTTTGGTAATTTTGATTATTAAGAAAATTTTTTAAATCTCGGAAGTATTTGTGAATTTCAAAACTTTCCGAAAATTTAAAGGATTATGGAAATGTTTTAATGATTGCAAATTTTGAGAATTTTGAAAAGTTTAAGAATTTTGGTGATTTCGATCATGTAAAAAATTCCAAACATCTCGGAAATGTCTGTAAACTCTGGAACTTTGCGAAAATTTTTAAAATGTTTGGAATTTGTTAAAATTCGCGAATTTTCGGAATTTCGAAGATAACATAAATTCATTTTTGTAATTTTTAAAATTGCAAGAATTTTGTAAATTTTAGGTAATTTTAATTATTTAGAGAAAATTTCGAAAATCTCGAAAATTTTTGTAAATTTTGGAACATCCCGAAAATTCTACGAATCATTGGAATTTTTGAACAATTGAAAATTTTAGGAATTTTAAGAATTTTTGGTCATTTTCATTATTTACAAAATTTTAAGAATCTCGGAAGTTTTCATAAATCTCGGAACTTTCCGACAACTTTGACAATTATGAAAACGTTTGTGGAATTTCACGAATTTTTGAAATTCTTAATAATTTTAATTATTCAAAAAATTTAGAAAATCTCTGAAATTTCGGTAATTTTATAACTCCCCAGAAATTTTCAAATTTTCAGAATTTCAAAAATTGCAGTAATTTCGGAAATTTTAGAAATCTTGAAAATTCCGCAAGTTTTTAAAATTGAAAATTTCTCGAAAAAAATGACTCTCCTATACACTATTCACAGTCCATTCAAAAATCCAGAACGGTCATTAGATCAAAAAGACCCAGCACTAAAAACCCGGACGATCCTGAAAAACCCCCTGTACAGATTTTCGAGCTCCTCCGAGCTATGTTGAAAGGTCCGTTAATAAGTCACGTCGGCGAGGATGATTTGACGACGATCATGACCGTTCATGCAGAACAGGAGATCCCGTGAAAACGTACGGTCGCATTCAATAGATTACTAACGATACGAGCGGCTATTTCACGTCCGATAACGAGCGAATCCGAGCGCGCACAAGTCATCGATTATTTCTTTACGGGCCGAATCCTCATTTCATAAAAAAAAGAAATACGTTCACGTAACGAGAACGTAACCCACTTTTTCCACCCATACAATCTCGCGGATGTTTTTGGGATCCTGATGAGCCCCGGTTGTATTTCGCGGCAAAACAGTTGCGTTTACATTAAAGTTCGGGGTAGTTAGCGAAACGAGCTCCAACAATTACCTATTTTGGTCTCGTTTTCATTCAATGAAACGCGAGCACTGGAAACGCGTCGCCGAATTTATTGTTATTTCATGCATAACGGCGAGATCCAACAAAAATGGGATGAGCGCGAAATGAAATTTTCGACACGGAGCTTCGTAAAATTCGCTCGAGGCGTTTCGTTTGTTCGGCCTTGTGCAAAAAAATGCGTTAATCCCTTGTAGCGTAAATTTTTAAATTGAGCATTGTGTCGACACGTGCTCTTGACGCTCTACGATAGCTGAATACTCTCCCATGCGTGCCGAGGACGTGCAGATAAACAACGAGATGGAGGTGGGAAAAAAATTCGTACGGATGAGTGTTTTTTTGTTTTGCCAATTTCAATGCTGCTTTGGAAAAGATGTTAGTGTTATGTACAGAAGTTGGATTTCGGGAATTTTTTATCATTTTTCACAATTATCTCACAGTGGCCCAGAGTCCTTTCACACTACGTCATAAAGCCCCCCCCCTTTTCCTCTCGGGTTACGCAGTATAGTCTGTTAATAATCAATTCTGAACTGAATCTAATATCATTAAATTCTCAATCTCCAAAAAGTTCATCCTCCGTCGGTGGCGGTTTCTCATATCTGCGAGAATTAATTTCGACAAAAAAAATAAAATCGCACCACCCTCACCCTCCCCAGACAAGAAAATTACGAAATACTTGGACTTGATTACTCCGAACTCCGAGTTATCTCCCGATACGGCGTCTTCCGATTTCATAATATATCGACATCCACGAGGAAATATCGACTTATCAGCGGGAACATTTCTTTACCGTCGCGAAAACTCATCTCGTATAATATTTGGATAATATTTCAAAAGTTGCCCGGGCTCTCGGATGAGATTATTACGTAAACTATTTTGATAAATCTTATCACAACTTCGGGCACGTAGGAGCCTGCCGCGGAAAACTCGGCGGCGGCAGTATATTCTTCGGCCACGGATTTAAATGTTCCGCCCAAAGCCGGGCCGTTCGATAAATTTAATTCAGCGTAGCAAGAGTTTCCGGGGAATCGCCCCTGAAGGTACAAACGCAGAGTTTCAAATAATCCGAAAGCCTTAGCTCCATGAGTTTCTCGACTTTTTGTGGATTTCTGACGATGCACGTCTTTCTGATACTGCATTTCTTAATATCTCCGTTCGGCCGATAATACTCGAAAGCTTGACAGCAGCCGAGAAAATGGCACATTGGGTAAACCTTTGCGAACGCATGGAATAGACTGAAAACTTTGTCGATCAAGTTAGCCTTGTCGAATAGAAAGTTCCAGTTGAAACTTTGATGAGCGAGTAAATAATCGAGTGCAGAACCTTGCAGGGACGTGAAATATCGAGAATGGAAAATATGGATCAAGAAAGGATATTAGTGGATCTTTTCGTACGTCTGAACGTGGCCCAGATGATCTGGTTTGAGACCCTTGGATTTATACATCGCTCGAAAAAAGAAATTTTTTGTTGTTTCAATTGACCGTTAAAATTATCATTTTGAGTGTAAGTCAATTGGTTCAAATTCGAATACAAGATACGGTAGAAAAACATACTTTCACTCAAAATCAATCACGCTAGACATGACACATTATTAATGACTGGACTGTGTCCTGTCGTATGTCAAGTGGTATTTAGGTATTTTGGTAGTGTGTATTTCTCTCTAAGAAAGGAATTATTAAGTAGGAAGACTTAGTACGACTAGAAATTCTTTATACTATTGTACGAAATAGATAAAAATTCACAACAGTGAATAATTTTATTACGTAATTCTGCTCGTATAGTTTTTCTAGCTCCAAGGGTTTGATGGATTCTCAGGAATTTTGAAAGGGCTGTCCAACCTTATCTACTCGGAGGGACGATCAGTCAATCAATCAACCTCAAAAATCACTAAATCTTCAACAAAACATACAACCTCCCCTCAAAATCCCGAATCACGTATTAACGCAAAAACAAGGTGCATCTCTCCAAGCGGTACCAGGTTGCACCAGTAGCCAGCTGCACTCGAAGAGCCCGAAGCGTTCTATGCTGGTTAGCTTCGGTCTCGTTATAATGTATTAAAAGACGCAGACGGGGTTGGCGCGCGAGATACAAAATGAGTTTGCAGAGAGGGTTGACGACGGCTGTATTATAGTACGATTCCCGCACTTTCCTCAGCTTCTTCCTCGCCCCGAGTTGTTTCCCGAAGGAACCAAACGGTTTTTCACGGGACCCCGTCACCGCGCTGAATAACGCTCATAACGAGCGATGCGTGCGGATTTTCGCGTTCCCGATGAGGACGATACATCACGCCCGCAAAAACGGGAAATAAACGACGGAAATTACGGGGCCACAAATTCAGGGCGCTATTTGTCTAAGCTTTTGAGACCTGGGAATAGTTTTAGCCGAGGCAGTGACTGGGTGCATGAAAGTGCCGCGCGAACGTTCTTCAGTTATTAAATACACGTCTGGGATGTCGCTACAACGCAATAATTTATGCTTGAAAGTATATGGAATACTCGCGACTTGGGGGTGAAGCAGGCAGTCGGTGTCGGATGAAATGCCTCGGAATCGAGGCGCTGACGTAGTGAATGAATGCTCTTTGACTCACCTGAAATCATAAAAACGGAAAAAATGTTATTAAAAGGAATATTTTTTATCTACGTAGAGATAAAAGAGACATTTTCTGTACATGGGAGAAGTCCGTGGATGAACTTTTGAAAATGATAACTGAAGGTTTCTTTTAATTACGGAAATATACATGTACGTGGGGGGGGGGGGGGGGGGGGGGGAGTGAGGAGGAAGTTACTGGAACCCGGGTGAGGGGGGGGAAATTAGAGGGGAAAATTCTTTTTTTTGTGGTTGGTGGGATTTGAAATTTCGGGAATTATTGCATTTTTTTCGATTTTGAACTTGGTTTAGAGTATTTTTACAGTTGCTGAAAAATGTTTAGAAAATAATGGAATACGCGAAAATGTATAGCAACAATTGATTGAACAGTATAAACATTCCTAAAACCCTTGAATTTTTTAACTTTCCCAAAATTATAACAAAATATTTGAAATTAATCCAATTCTAGAAATTGCATGAATTTTTCAATCGTCCAAATTTTCGAATCTTTCTAATTTTGGAAATAATGATAATTTTATTCAAGTTTGTTTCATTTTCATTTCTTCATCTTATCATTTCCAAAATTTTCGATCATTTCTAGAAAGCTCAGAATCCTCATAATTTCTGAAATTTTAAAGTATTTTTCCGAATTCTCAAAATTTGTAAAAGTCTCAATATGTTTGATATTTTTTTTAACTCAATAAAACTTCTGAAATGTTCTTGATTTTCTGAAATTTTAGAAATGATAAAATTTGCTGCATTCCAAAAATCACGTGATATCAAAAAATTCAGAATTCTCCAAATTTGTGGTTTTTTTCGAACGATTTCATCTTTAAATTATCCATATTCATCAACATATCAACACATTTTCCAACCCATTTTATGATTTTTCCAATTTTCCAAAATTCTCAGTATGCTCAAAATTTGCATAATCCTTGGAATTTCCGAAATTCTGTGGATTTTCAAAATTCTCCAAATCATAAAAATTTTCGAAATTCT
>JAPYZK010005213.1:0-19443 GCA_030522785.1 Platygaster equestris
ATTCCCAACATTGTGATAAAATGTCCAAAATTACTGAAGTTTTCAAAATTTCCGAGATTTTCAAAATATATTGCTGGAATTCCCATGATGTATCTGAATTTCTTGATTTTTTAAATTTAACACATTTAAAAAATTTTCTCAATTATTTAGAATCTTCAGAATCCTCAAAACTAACGTCATTTTGTGATTTTGGTAATTCGTAGCATCTCTGACATTTTTGTCAATATTCTTGTAATATTTTCGAAATCTGTATAATTTTCATAAGTATCAAAGATTTCGAAATCCTGGAAATTTCCGAAATTCTCACAATTTTCAAAACATCTGAATTTTTAAATTCTTCAATTTTACCAATATATTTTTTTAAATCATTCCAAGAATTAGATTCGATGATCAATTTAACGAGTTGCCCGCGTATTCCGGCGCACTATATAGCTACAACAATCAACATATATCGTCGCTTTTTTTCCCACAGCTTGTTCGAAAATCCATAAAAACTTGACTCGGGATTGTTAGTGCACCCGATTTGCACACGATAATGCAAAAATTCGACCTGGATTTTTGCATTATCGCCTTATTGTTAAGATAAAACTGCATGTGTTTAAATGGGATTAGACGGATTAGACCTCAGTTTACCAACAAAGTTGCAAGAAATTCCCTTGTGGTGGCGCCACAAGAGATACTTCAGAGGCCTATTATGCGGCTTGGTACTTAATCTGTTATTACGGTGATTATTCATATTTATTAACTGCACTCGCTATATTATTTTATCATTACTATACAATACACAGTACAACAACAACAAAATGATGGGATCATTCATATTTAGTAACTGCACTCGCTATATTATTTTATCATCACTATACAATACACAGTACAACAACAGCAAAATGATAGGAAAATTTTTGCGAAAACGAGTGCCTTGGATCATCAATAAACAATCCCCCAAAGGATTTTGAAAGCTCGTGTTTTTGAGTTATTAACAAAATAATTTGAAATATGAAACATACATACATACATACATATACATATACATATATATATATACACGGTTTTGACGTTCTCGACTAGAGGAATCGATTTCCGCAACTTTTTTCGCGAAAAAATCATTAGTACATTGACTTAATTTTGAGCCGAAATTAATAGCGATGATTTCCTAGAAAGATCTATTCACTCCGCTATGATTGAATGAAATAATCGCTATTGATTTCGGCACAAAATTGACTCGAGAAAAGAATTATTTTTTCGCAAACAAAGTTGCGGAAATCGACTCCTCTAATCGAGAACGTCGAAACTGTATTTTGTTTTTTTTCAAATCGCGTGTAAAATGAAGATTTTCATATTTTAAATTATTACTGTTGATAACTCAAAAACGCGAGCTAAACTTTCAAAATCCTTTCGGGGATTGTTTATTGATGACCCAAGGCATCCGTTTTTGCAAAAATTTTCCCATCATTTTTCCGAAAGTCAAATTTTGTCGGACTGTGATATTATTCCCTATTCATATTATTAGAATATGTATAGTTATTAGTTTGAGTTGGGTTAAGTTTGGATTTCAATTCGAAAACTTTAAGTTTTAAGTTCAACTTTGCAAGTTCGAGCCAAAAATGTAGGTTCGGAACTTCGAGTTTGAATTTGAAGTTATGAAAATTTGTTTCTTGCTTGAATCAAAGTTCTAGAATTGAAGTTGAAGAAATTTGGAGACTTCGAGTTGGAACTTCGATTCGAAAACTTCAAGTTTATATTTCCATTCTAAAACTTCAAGTTTATACTGCATTTCTGGAACTTCAAGTTTAAAGTTCGACTTTGCAAGTTTAAGCCAGAAATTTACTTTTAAAACTTCAAGGTTAAAGTTTGTATCGAAAAATTCAAGTTCGAACTTCAGTTCTATAAATTGAGGTTTGAACTCAAATTCAGAAGCTTCAAGTTTAAACTTCAATTCTCAAACGTCAAGTTTGCACTTCAATTCGAAAACTTCAAGTTTATGCTTTAATTCTAAACCTTCAAGGTTGAAGGTTATATCGAAAAATTCAAGTTCGAACTTCAATTCGATAACTTCAAGTTCCAACTTCATTTCGGGAACTTCGAGTTTGAAGTTAAGTTTTGCAAGGTCAGGCCAGAAATAAACGTCTGAAACTTCAAGTTTAAAGTTCAATTTTGCAAGTTCAAGCCAGAAATTTACTTTTGAAACTTCGCGGTTAAATTTTACATCGAGTTTGTACTTCAATTCGAAAACTTGATGTTTAGACTCAAATGTCAAAACTTCAAGTTCAAACTTCACTTCGGAAACTTCAAGTTTGGAGTTAAATTTTGCAAATTTCAGCCAAAAATAAACTTCCGAAACTTCAAGTTCAAACTTCATTTCGAAAACTTCAAATTCGAACTCCAATTCTATAACTCAAAGTTTGAACTTCAACATTACAATTCCGAGTTCGAATCTCATTTCTAAAATTTCAAGTTTAAAGTTTAATTTTGCAAGTTCGAGCCAAAAATAAACTTCCGAAACTTCAAGTTCAAACATCAATTCTAAACAAGTTCGCAAGTTCAAGCGAAAAACGGATTCACGTTACTTCAAATAAAAACTTCAAACTCGAAGTTCCGAACCTAAATTTTTGGCTTGAACTTGCAAGATTCAACTTCAAACTTATAGTTTCCAAAATAAAGTTCGAAGTTTAAGTTTCGAAATTGGAGTTCGAATTTGAATTTTTCGATATAAAATTCGACCTTAAAGTTTCAAAAGTACATTTCTGGCTTGAACTTGCAAAATTAAACGTCAAACTTGAAGTTTCAAAAATAAAGTCTAAACTTGAAATTTTCTAATTCAAATTTAAACTTGCAGTTTCAGAATTTAAGTCTAAACTTTAAGTTTCGAAAGTTTATTTCTGGTTTGAACTTGCAAAATTGAACTTCAAAGTTAAAGGTTTTTGATTGAAGTTCAAATTTGAAGTTTCAGAATTTGAGTCTAAACTTGAAGTTTTGGAAGTTTATTTCTGGATGGAACTTACAAAATTGAATTTCGAACTTGAAGTTTTCGAATTGAAGTTGAAACTTGTCGTTTTCGAATTGAAGTTAAAACTTGAAGTTTTCGACATAAACTTCAAACTTCAAATTTTCGAATTATAGTTCAAACTCGAAGTTTTCGAATCAAAGTTCAAACTCGAAGTTTTCGAATTGGAGTTCAGACTTGAAGTTTTCGATACAAACTTCAAACTTGAAGTTTCGGAAGTTATTTTCTAACTCGAACTCGAAAAATTAAACTTCGTACTTGAAGTTTCTGAAATAAAATTTAAACTTGAAGTTTCAAAGTTGAAGTTTGAATTTAGAGTCATGAATGTGAAATTCGATCGTGAAGTTTCGGAAGTTATTTCGTAACTCGAAGTTGCATAATCAAACTTCAAACATTAAGTTTATAAAAATGAAATTCAAAGTCAAGGTTTCCTTATTTACGTTTAAACTTGAAGTTTTCTAATTGAAGTTCAATCTTGAAGTTTTCAATATAAACTTCAACTTTGAAGTTTCGGAATTTTCGATGTTTCTGGAGGTTTTGGAGTTTTTGAAATTTCAAACTTTCTGAAGTTGTGGGATTTCAAAGTTCTTATGAATTGAAAAAATGTTTGAGAGTATTGAAGGATTTTGAAGTTTTGAAGTTACGGAATTTTTACAAGTCGTAAAAATTTTGAAAGTTTCGAAGAATTTTGAAATTTCCGAGTTTTGGAATTGAGAAGTTTCGAAGAATTTTAACATTTTGTAGGTTTGCTATTTCGATGTTGTGACGAATTTTGAAGAATTGTCGCGTTTTTACGAAGTTTGAAGTTGTCAATTTAAGAATTTTAATATGTTTCAAATATTTCGAAAGTTTTGAAGAATTTTGAAAAACTTGAAACCAAAAGTTGAAGAGTTATGAATTCTATAAATTTTTGTGGATTTCGAAGTTTTGAATTATCAAGATTCCGAAGTTCTGACGAATTTGAAAGAAATTTAAAGTTTCGAAGAATTTCGTAGTTCTGAAATTTCGGCATTTTTAAAAGTTCCGCTATTTGAAAACTTCGAAAGAATTTCAAAGTTTCAGATTTCAAAAACTCACAAGTTCCGAATAATTCCACAGTTTTGCAGTCGTGAATTTCGGAGGAATTTATAATTTAAAAAAATTTCCCAGCACAAATAGTACATTGTGCAACTAGGGCCAAAAGTGGCCGATTCGAGGCCGCATGAAGTTTTCGTCCCGAGCGGAGCGAGGGCGAAATTCTGCGCCCGATAACAGACTCATGACAGACCTCACGCAAAAAAACTTGTAAATGCACCGTCGTCACATAAAATAGTATATGCGCCAATGCGAACAATTCGGATCTTTCCGTCGTCACATAAAATAGTATATGCGCCAATGCGAACAATTCGGATCTTTACGCGACTCTTACAATGCTCGCAGGACTTATCTCGCCTCGGCTTCGCCTCGGCTTCGATCGTCCTGCGAGCATTGCCGCTCGTCGCGTAAAGACCCTCATTATGCGCCTTGGCACATAATATACTATATTCCCCATATTCTCAACTAAAGCGAATTTTTTCCGCAGGATTGCAACTTCCTGGCGACCCACCAGCAAACCTGTTCGAAGAAAATGATGCAGGAAAACCAGGGTAAATGGGGAAAACACGTGTGCACGGACTGCGGGAAAAAGTTCACGACCAAGCAGAAAATGTTCCGCCACCAGTGGATACACCGCAAGAAAACGCATTCCTGCGAGGTTTGCGGGACGCAGTTCGAGAAGCAAACCGAACTCGACGAGCACCGGCTGTCCGCGCATCCCAGAGATTCCCCGTTCACCTGCAACGACTGCGGGAAATGTTTCGTCTCCCGGCAGGGACTTTGGGACCACAGCAGAGTCGCCCACGCCGAGAGTCCCGCGCATTTTCAGTGCGAGACGTGCGCCAAGACTTTTTCCTCGAGGTGCGCGAATCTCGAGATCTGCGACGTATTTGTTTGGGATTTTTTGATAGGAAAAAAATGTACTGTGTCATTTTGAGGGTCGAAAATGCATTTCTGGCTTAAACTTACAAAATTTAATTTCAGCCTTGAAGTTTCCAAAATGAAGTTCAAATTCGAAGTTGCCAAAATAAAATTCAATTTTGGAGTTTTCAAATTGAAGTTCACACTTGATGTTTTGGAAGTTCATTTCTGGCTTGAACTTGCAAAATGAACTCCAAACTTGGAATTTCAGAAATTGAGTCTAAACTTAAAGTTTTCGAATTGGAGTTCAAACTTGAAGTTTCAAAAATTTATTGCTGGCTTGAACTTGTAACATGAACTGCAAACTTGAAGTTTCAGAAATAAAGTTCAAACTTGAAGTTAAAGAATTGAAGTTCAGACTTGAAGTTTGAATACAAACTTCAACCGTGAAGTTTCAGAAGTTCATTTCGGGCATGATTTTACGAAATTCTATTTTAGACTTGAAGTTTCCAAAATGAAATGTAAATTCGAATTTTTTGAGCTGAAGTTCAAACTTGAAGTTTCGAAAATTCATTTCTGACTTGAACTTACAAAATTTGATTTCAGACTTGAAGTTTCCAAAATGAAGTTCAAATTTGAAGTTTCCAAAACGAAGTTCAAATCTGAGGTTACAATTGAACTTTCAAAAGTAAATTTCTGGCTTAAACTTGCAAAATTGAACTTCAAACTTGAAGTTTCCGAAAATTCTAAGCTCTAAAACTTCAAAATATTCGAACAATTCGAAACTTGCGAAATTTTCGGAACTGTAAAATTGATAAAACTCAATAATTTGCAGTCTTGAAAATTCTAAAATGTCAAACTTCTCGGACATCCTCGAAAATCTCAAAATTCCAACATTTTCAAAACTTCTGAATCTTCAGAACTTCATAATTCTACGGAAATTATAGTATATTGTGCGATTAGTGGGAGAAAGAGGAGATTCCTCGAGCGTGGAGATTGCCTCACGAGCGTAGCGAGTGTGGCAACACGCGAGTGGAATCTCCTCTTTCGACCAACAGACCAACAGCCGCACACAATATTTTATCCAACAACTGCGAGAAATATGTGATTTCACGGCCTTGCTGAGAGGGGGGAAATAATGGTTTACCTGATTGATTGACGCAACAATCGCCCTTAGATCTTTGCTACGTACTTTAGGGAGTTAAAAACTAATTATCCCTTTCGTTGCTTTGATTTTCATGGGGATTACGACTGTATTCGACACTTTTGTAAACAACAACAAAAACATTGCAGCAATACACAGTTCTGTAATTTTGAGGTTAGGCTTGGGGAGTTCGACGTTTCAATATACGTCGAGTCGCTCGTCCGCCATCTTGTTTCCATTATCCGTGCGTAAACGGTCGTTAAACTGAGCGAGAGTGAGTAAATAGCTATAGGTCGTTAAGATGAGCGTGGGCGAACAGCTTATTCGCCCACTAGTGGGCGAACAAGTTCATCACTCGCATGCCATCGTCAACAATCAGGTAATCCATTATTTCGTCCACTCTCAGCAGGACCACGAAATTACATATTACTCGCGGGCGTTGAATAAAGAATATTTTTGACTACTCCGTCGGTAAGGTAGGGATTTGCATCGTTTTTTTTTAAATTAATTTTGGTAGCATGATCTTAGTAAAAAATGACCAGAGCGACAAACTAAGTACTCAAGCACATCTACCAGATGCAAGAAATTTGAATTGATTATTTATTGGGGGCGTAAAATGATAACGCATTTCAATATTGCAATGATAAAAAGCGTTACCATTTTACGCCCCCAATAAATAATTAAATTGATTTTTTTTTCATCTGGTAGATGTGTTTAAGTACCTACTTTGTGGCTCTGGTCATTTTTTACTGAAATAATGCTTCCAAAATTAATTAACAATAAAAAACGATGCAAACCTCTACCTTACCGACGGAGTAATCAGGAATATTCTCAAGTCCCTAAACTCACAAACTCCAAAATCAAATAACATAAATTCCCAAATCGTACTCCAACCTCGAAGCAAAGAAAACAAAAAAAAACGACCTCGCTCCACTTTTTCCTCAGGCAAGGCTTCCTGATCCACACCCGCACCCACACGGGCGAGCGGCCCTACGGCTGCAAGTTCTGCTGGAAGGCCTTCCGCGATGGCGGCACCCTGCGCAAGCACGAGCGCATCCACACCGGCGAGCGGCCCCACGTTTGCCCCATCTGCTCCCGCGCCTTCAACCAGAAAGTCGTCCTCCGCGAGCACGTGCGCTGGGTCCACGCCGCTCCCAAAAACGAGCCCGAGATCGCCGGCCCGCCCTTCGCCTGTCCCGTTTGCAGCGCCCCCAGCCAGGACCGCGACGAACTCTGCGCCCACATCGTCAAGCACTCGGACCAAATGATCGCTCAGGCGAAAACGAAAACCACCCCGAACCCGGGGAAAACGAAGAGTTCGAGGAAAAAGGGCAAGGGGGGGAAGGCCGTGAAAAACGAGAGCGTGGAGTACGAGTATCCCGCGGAAAACCCGGTGGAAAATTTGATGCTCGTGGTGCCGGCCCAGGGGGGCACGGGGGTGGTCGTTGGAGGGGAAGGGGAGGGGGAGCTGGACTTTCTGGCCGGCGGCGGGGGGGAAGGGGGGTTTGGGGGAGGGGAGGGGAGCAAGTGCGTCAAGTCCACCACGGTAATCCAGGTTTTCCAGTACCGGCAAGAGGACAGCGAGAGCGGGGAGGAAATGGTTTGCGGGATTTGCGGGAAGGGTTTCGCGAACAAGAATATTTTGATGGAGCACGTCAAGATACATTTGTAATAAGGGTCAGTTTCCGGGGTGTTTGCATGGAAAAATGGACCTCGTGACTTTGTCGCAATTTTGTTTTTTATCGTTTGATAAAAAAAATAGGGCGTCGAATTTGGATTATGATAAGAATGTTGTGTATTGTAAACGTTTTGTAAATTTTAGGTTTTGTAACTATGTGCTCGGAGAACGAGTGGAATTTAATATTGGAATCCAATAAAGGAAAGAAAAATATCATATCTAATGAATGAATGTAAAAAGTGTTATTTTCGAAACAATATTTTTTTATTTACAGTAACATAATATTACAGAATTAAACATGATTTATGGAACTGCAAAAATCAGAATTTGCATGTTACCAACGAAAACGTGAAAACTGTACATCGAATTCAGTTTGTAAATCCAGAATTACAATAGTCTACGTACATTATTTTACAAACTATTTCTAAAGCACGCGCTACAATAATAATTATATACAAAAAGGAAAACCACAGATATCTTTAAAGGAACTCGTTTATTCGCAATCAAAATAGTTGCTTTGTTCAAAAATGTGCGTAAAAATATTCAAAGGAGGATATTTGTAAAAATTTTGTGTTGTGACAAAAAAAATCAGAAACCATTATTTTTTCGAGGACGTAAAAAAATAAATATTCCCGGCGTACAAAACTGTCGGAATGCGAATGCAGAGAAATATTGCTCTCGTGAATAATGCACCAAAAAAGAAAGGTGTGGAATTTCATTGTTTTTCAAAAATTACTGGTCGGGTTGTCATCTTTTAGAGTCCAAAGTGTATGCCATAATGGAGTTGTCGATGCTGCCAACGGCCAAAATCACTTTGTGCGGATGAAAACTTAAACAGCTGACGGGACCGCTTTTGGCGGCCATGAAGCCTTCGTGGGGCCTTATGGAGTTAAGGCAATTTCCGTCGGTGTTGTAAACGCTCACGTACTGGTTCGAGGAACCACTGAAAAAAATTTTTTTTTCAAAGTTACAGTTTTGCCACAGTTTTGGGACTAGTCGGAAATACAACGAAATACAATGAATCGATCTAACGAAAATTCGTAAGGAAGAATTGAAACTAGAATTAAATGAACAATTTCGCGAAAATGAATTTCAAAAACTAAGATTGAAATCGAAATCAACATTCAATATAAATCAATACAAAGGTAGAAAATTTAAAATTAAACTCAAACACGATATCAAAAAAATATTTTCCACCATGCAAAAACGTCGGCATATTCGTGGACCGCAATCGACGTGATGCTTTGGAGGCACTGCAGAACCCGTTTCGAGGCACTGTTCCTGATGTCGATTTGCCTGACGTCGCCCGCGGAAGATCCAGTGATAACTTCGTATTTTCCATTTTTCCTCAGGGAAGCTCCGAGAACCCAGGCACTATGGTCTCTCCAGGTCGCAACTTTCGCTTCCGAGGGCGAGAGCCTTCGGTCGAACAGTCGCACCGATCCGTCGCCACACCCAATCACCATCATTTTGCCTTTACAATAACAATATAGAAAGTTATAAATATAAATATTAACTAATATATAATAATAATTCAAGATATATAATACATACATATATTACATTATAATATAAATTAAATATGTATAACTTATACATAATATAATAACAGCTGATCCACAATAATAATCATTATAAATAACAAATGTAAATATCAACTAAATGATACATATTAATTTTAGATTTAATATTCAAAATGGATTATAAACAATAGTATATTGTGCGACTGGTGGGAGAATGAGGAGATTCCTCAAGCGTGGAGACTGGCTCACGAGCGTAGCGAGTGTGGCAACACGCGAGTGGAATCTTCTCTTTCGACCAATAGTCGCACACAATATTGTATTCAACAACCGCGGGGAATATGTGATTTCATGGCCCTGCTGAGAGGGGAGGAAATAATGGGTTACCTGATTTATTGACGCAATAATCGCCCTCAGAGCTTTGCTACGTACATTAGGGAGTTAAAAACTAATTATCCCTTTCGCTGCTTTGATTTCCATCGGGATTGATAATGACTGCATTCGACACTTTTGTAAACAACAACAATATTGCAGCAATACACAGTTTTGTAATTTTGAAGTTAGGGTTGGAGAGTTTGATGTTTCGATACATGTCGAGTCGATTCTCCACCATCTTGTTTCCGTTATCCGTGCGTAAACGGTCGCTAAACTGAGCGTGAGTGAGTAAATAGCTATAGGTCGTTAAGATGAGCGTGGGCGAACAGCTTAAACAAGTTCATCATTCGCATGCCATACGTCAACAATCAGGTAATCCATTATTTCGAACACTCTCAGCAGGGCCACGAAATTACGTAATTCTCGCGGGCGTTGAACAAAAAATAAAATACTAATAAATGTGCATGAGAATTATATTTTATACAATGTTCCTTTTTTAAGAAAATTATACCTTCGTCGTCAATGTCAAGACACGTTGTGCAACAATCGGCGCCAGTTGGGATATCTTGTTTTTTATATTCAGTCTCGATGTCGTAAATTCGAACGACTCGAACGTCTCCGGTCACAGCCAATGACAATGACTGCTGCTCCCATTTGGTGACAAGTCCAGCTGAACCTGAAGACAATTTTCGGTATTTTAAAATGAAAAAATATTTTTGGAATAATTCGATAAGCTGTCTCATAAAGTTTTACGAGGAGAATTAAATTTGTATAAGTAAAGTAAATTATACTCTTTTTTGAAAACGTTTATTTTATCACTGGGTTGTTGATTCAAAGAAAAATCCATGTTTTTCGATGCTCCCAGTCAGTTTTTGTTATTAATTGGCATTTAAAATGTTCTTTGCGAGAAAAAAAAAACCCGCCGAGCCAGGAATCGAACCCAGGACCTCCCAATTTCATGTCGGGTGCTCTAACCGAGCTACTTCAGATTGATGATTCACTCGCAGAAAACATTTCACTTCAAGTTTGAAGTTACATTCGTCTAACAACAGACTGACATTATCACGAATTTTATTATCGATCTACACTTAACTCGGTCAGAAAGTCTGCGCATTCCTGCTAGGTGTCCGAAAACGTAATAATGTGTATCATTCCAAATTTCCCATAATTATTAAGTTGAATTTGGCATCCAGCGCATTCTCAATTGAAAAAGTTCATTTTTTCATCTCTGGGTTGTTGATTCAGAGAAAAATTCATGTTTTTCGATGTTCCCAGTCAGTCTTTGTTATTAATTGGTTATTATTTGGTTAGAGCACCCGACATGAAATCGGGAGGTCCTGGGTTCGATTCCCGGCTCGGTGGATTTTTTTTCTCGCAAAAAACATTTTAAATGCCAATAAATAACAAAAACTGACTGGGAACATCGAAAAACATAAATTTTTCTTTATATTCTTTTTATAAATCGAAATTACCTAATGAATTTTTGTTGGAAAGCGGAAGGTCGGAAAGCGCTTGCCAAGCGGTGAGCAAAATAGGATCGGCGTTGGGCCCAAGGGAGTTGAAGTAATTTTTCCAAATTCGGACGGAACCGTCGTCGGAGCCGGCCAAAAGCAAGGCGGAATCGTGGGAGTTGAGGAATTCGAGGGAAGTTATGCGAGAAACTTTGCTCGTGCTGCGACTCGGGTGGTAAGTCAAACGAGCGTTCGTTTTCATATCCCAAACTCTGAAAAATAAACAAGATTTATAATTATTACAAATAATGAATAAATCGAGTAAATTTAAATCTGTCCGTATATTGAATATTATAAATATAGATATTATTATTAAATAAACATCAAATAATAATAATATCATTATTAAATAAAAATAATATGGAAAAATAAAGATATGAATATTATTCAATATTATTATTATAAAAATTATAATCTTAAAAATCGGAATAAATCATTAAATCAAAAAATTGAATTAATCGTGCGTGAATCGACTACTAATACACTAGTATTATTCAGCATTTCACACTTTAAACTAGTATTAGTAATTACGTATTATATCGTTTACTAATACTATTATTTACTACTACTTTTAACAAATTATTTATGAATATATCTAACTACTAAGTCAAACGAGCGTTCGTTTTCATATCCCAAACTCTGAAAAATGAACAAGATTTATAATTATTACAAATAATGAATAAATTAAGTCAATTGAAATCTGTCCGTATATTGAATATTATAAATATAGATATTATTATTAAATAAACATCAAATAATAATAATATCATTATTAAATAAAAATAATATTGAAAAATAAAAATATAAATATTTTTCAATATCATTAGTATTGTTATAAAAATTATAATATTAAAAATCGGAATAAATTATTGAATCTAAAAATTAAATTTATCGTGCGTGAATCGACTACTAATACACTAGTATTATTTAGCATTTCACACTTTACACTAGTATTAGCAGTAGAGTATTATATTATTTACTAATACTGTTATTTACTACTATTTTTAACAAATTATTTATGAATATATCCAACTACCAACTCAAACGAGCGTTCGTTTTCATATCCCAAACACTGAAAAATGAACAAGATTTATAATTATTATGAATAATGAATAAATCGAATCAATTTGAATCCGACTGAATATTAAATATTATAAATATTGATGTTGTTATTGAATAAATATTAAATAATTATTATATCATTATCAAATAAAAATAATATTAATATTATTTAATATTATTATCATTATTATAAATATTATAATATTTAACAATAATATTAAAAATCGGAATAAACTAAATTAATCGTGCGTGAATCGACTACTAATACACTAGTATTATTCAGTATTTCACACTTTACACTAGTACTAGTGGTAAAGAATTATATTATTTACTAATACTATTATTTACTACTACTTTTAACAAATGATGTATGAAATATCTCTAACTACTACTATTTCCCGTTGATTGTGAATTAATTATTATTGTTATTATTTAGCGTTATCACACCCGAAATAATCTTTGCAGCCAATCGCGATATGTTGCTCGAAAGGATGAAAAGTTACGGTGTCCGGCGACTGGGGACTTCGCGTGTGAAAAATTTGGGTGTCCAGTCTTCCCCGCCGCGCTCGTAAATGATCTTCCTTCGTATCAAGTATCATTTTGGCATTCCTCTTGAACCTGCAAGGCAATTAAAAACTCAAAATAATGCCTTCTTTTTCAACTGTTATAAAAAGAAAAAAAGTGTATGTTATGGGTATTTGACATTTTCGAAATTCCGAAACTCAGAAATTACGACAAAATATATAAAATCACTTGAATTTTCGGAATCGCTTGAATTTCGGAAATGTCTAAATTTTCCAATGTTGACATATTTCCAAGTTTTGCTGGATGTTTGACATTTTTAAATTCTCTAGATTTCCAAAATTTTCGAACCCAACGATAACAAAATTTAGAAATTTTCAAATTTGTCAAAACTTAAGTTTTCACAATTTGCCCGCCATACGAAGTGTTCCACTCCAAAAATTTTATAACATCGTAACTTTTTCCAAATTCTACCAAAAATTACAAAATCACTCTCCCACCTCCAATCTCGTTCAAGGTGCAATTTGCTTTCTTTATCCTTCACCAACTCGTTTTCCAGATCCGAACTCACGGATTGCGAAAATTGCGCGCAACACCACTCCACGAATTGCGTCGTCACCAACGGGTTTTTTACTTTCGGGCTTTCGTCCGTTTCTTCCGAAATCTACAAAAGTTCAAAACATCGAATTCAACAACTTGAGCGTTACAAAAATCGCATAAAAATGAAAAAAAAAAGCAAAAACAAAAAAAATTACAGTATTTGGTACAGGTTTCCTCGTTCTGTTTGGCAGCATCGAATTTCTCACAGAACGCAGAGAATCTGTCGACGAAGAAGACGTCGCTGGCGGAGATTCTCCTTTGCTGCTACTGAAAAAATATTTTGATTTCAGGCGAATTCAAAATCAGTAATTTACTGTTTACTGTCTATGGAAAAGTAATTTCATAACTAATTCATGAAAATATTACCCTAGGGAGGAAAATTTCCATTTTCAACCCTAATGAGAAAAGTGGGAAATTCCAAACCTTGGGAGTAAAATGACCATTTGTAAAACTAGTGAGAAAAGTGGTCAATTACGACTCTAGTGAGAAAAGTGGCTATTTTCAATCCCAGTGAGAAACGTGACCATTTTCAACCCTAGGGAGGTAATTTTACACTTTCAACCTTAGTGATAAAAGTGGTTATTTTCAACTCTAGTGTTAAAAGTGGCCATTTTCAACCCTAAAGAGACGGGTGATAATTTTCAACTCTAGTGAGAAAAGTGGTCAATATCAAACCTAGGGAGGAAAGTGACTATTTTAAACACCAGTGAGAAAAGTAGCTAATTACAAATCTAGTGAGAAAAAAGAATTTCAGAATTCCCGAAATTTCGAAGATTTCGAAAGTCGCTGAATATGGCGACTTTTAAACTTCAAAATTTCAAGGTTTCAGAAAATTTAGGAATTTTGGAACTGCAAAATACTTTGGAACTTTGATATTTCAAAAAATTTGTCTATCTTCACAAACTTAGAACATCAAAAACTCCGTAACTTTTAAGCTTTAGAACTTGGGAAGTCCAAAAATTCAGGAACTTGACAATTTTTAAACTCGACTTTTCTTTGAAACTTTGAAATTACCGAGGCTTGAAATTCTGAACTTTCTAAAATTTTCAAGTTTTTCGAACATCTCAAAACTTTATAAATTCATAATTTTATAAAATTCCAGAACTTCCAAAATTTCCAAAGCTTCCTGATTCCTAAACTGTAAAACTTTCAATACTAGTGAGAAAAGTAGCCAATTACAACTCTAGGGAGAAAAGTAGGAAATTGCAACCCTAGGGGGTAGTTTTTCCACTTTCAACCCTAGTGAGAAAAGCGAAAATTTTAAATTCCAATGAGAAAAGTAGCCATTCTCAACTCTAGTGGAAAAAGTGGCCATTTTCCCCTCTAGTGTGAAAAGTGACAATTTTCAAACCTAGGGAGGAAAGTGAACATTTTCAACGCTAGTGGGAAAAGTGGCCAATTTCAAACCTAGGGAGGAAAGTGACTATTTTCAACCCTGGTGAGAAAAGTGGCCAATTACAACTCTAGTGAGAAAAGTGGTCAATTTCAACTCTAGGAGGGAAATTTTCCACTTTCAACCCAATTACAAAAGTGAACATTTTCGATTCTAGTGTGAAAAGTGACTATTTTGAACTCTAATGTGAAAAGTGGCGATTTGAAACCCTAGGGGGAAGAAATATTCCATTTTCAACCCTAGTGAGAAAAGTGGGCATTTTCAACCTTATTGAGAAACGAGACCATTTTCAACCCCAGTGACAGAAGTAGCCATTTAAAACCCTAGGGAGACAATTTTCCACATTCAACCCTAGTGAGAAAACTCCGCAATTTACCTCCTCTCCTTTTTTTCACCCCTAGGGCCAAAAAAAACTCATTCGACCAAAACATTCCAAAAAATCGTTAATATTAATATCATCTACCTAAGGTAATTCGTTCGATTCGACGGCGACGGCGGCAACGACAAAGAAGACGACAATTTGCCGTCGTAATGTTCTTTGTAATTCTGCAAATTTTTCGCCTGGCAACGAATGTAATTCGTAATAGTTTGCGAAAGAATCGCGACACCGGGATGAGGGTCGTTGTCGAGATTTTTCAAACCGTCCCACAATTTCATGTAAAAACTGCCGTACGAAAAATTATGCAAACTTCCCGACGAACTCGCTCCTGAAAAATAGCCTGGTATACATAAAAAACCATTATTACGCACGAAAAACGGCGCGACGCGTAACGGCCAATTTTTTTCCGTTTCGCGGTTGAAAACGTATGAAAAATTAGAAAAACAATGCTTCCATCGAAAAAATTAACGTTTATTCCGGCGAATTGAGGCAGTTTTACGATTTTCATTGTTCATTCATTACCAATCGTTTCGCTAGGTTTCCGCACAAATTCCCAATTATTTCCTGGGGCGTAATGAAAAGAGAAAGGATACATTAATTTTGGTTGAAAAACAAGAAACAAATAGTTCTTCCAATTATTTTGAATATTTAGAGTATGAAGAATTTCGCGCATTAACAAAATTTTTATCCTGAAATTTTCAGTTTTTTAAATTAAGAATATCCAGAAACTTTATTTTCAAAATCTTAAAATCCCGTAAATATAAATTTTCGGATATCATTTTTCCCAATTTCTTCATTTCAAAATCTACAGAACTCAATTTCAGGACTTTTTCAGTTTTGAAGAAATCCTAAAAAAATTTTTGTAATGAACATTTTTTTTTCGTTTTCCTGAAAATTAGACACATTTGATGTCCCAAAAGATATTGGAAGAATTATTGAATTTTGGCGATCAATTTTAAAACATCGAAATTTTTCGTTTTTACCTAAGCTGCTGATTGACGACGATGAAGAAGCTCGAATCATTTGATCGGGAGCGTAACCGTCGATAGAATCGGACCCGAAATTTGTGGAAAGCGGTTTTAATTTATCTCGGTGAATACCCGTTTTCATTCCATTGAATGGCGAAACCGTTTCAACAATGAGGTCTTTCCGGCTGTTTTCTTCCGAGCCCGCGAGAGCGACAAAAGTATTTTCGAAATGAAAAATCATCCATTGTAAAGCTATAACCAATTCCTAAAAAAAAAAAAAAAAAGTGTAAGTTATGAGACAGACGGTAGAATTAGAATTCGTTAGTGCAATTATGAAAGCTCTAAAATTAAGATTTTTACAAAAATTTTGAAAACTCCGGAGATTTTGATGACTCTGAAACTTTTGAACATCTTAAGGATTTCAAAATTCGACTTCAATGTCGAAAATTGTAACAATTTCGAAAATTATGAGAATTCCAAAAATCTCGAGAATTTGGAAAATTTTTGATCATTTGAAAATTCCGAAAATTTTAGGGATATACTAATTTTGTCAATATAAAAAATGTCTAAAACTTTCATAATTTTGGTTAATTTCAAAATTTTAATAATTTCGAATATTGTGAACAGTTTTAAATTTCGAAAATTGTGGAAGTTTTCAAAATAATTGTAATTTTTCGAAACTCAACAATTTGGAAAATTTATAATAATTCAAGAATGTTGCAAATTTTGTAAATAAAGACAATTTCTAGAATTTTGATAATTTTGATAAATTACAAAATTTTAATAATTTCGAAATCTTTCAGGATTAAAATATTGTTATTATTTTTCAATTTTGAAACTGGTAAGAATTTTTGAAATAATTATAACTTTTTCGAACTTAAAAATTGTAAAAATTGGTAACAATTCGACAGCTTCAGAAAATTTGAGAATACTGAAGATTTCGAAACTATTCAAAATGTACAGAATTTCGGAATTTTCGAAATTTTTGAACGTCTGCAGAGTTTGAAGTATTGTCATCATTTTCAAATTTCGAAAATTGTGGAAATTTCGGGAACTAAGAGAATTTTTTAATCTTCAAGTGTTCAGGAAATTTTCGATAATTTGATAATTTTGAAAAACTTGAGAATATTGAAAATTTTGTAAGAACAGAAAATTTCTAGAATTTTGATAATTTTGATTAATTTCATAATTTTGATAATTTCGCAATCTTTAAGAATTCAAACATTGTTATCATTTTCAAATTTTGAAACTTGTAAGAATTTTTCGAATAAATATAATTTTTTTCAAACTCAAGAACTGTAAAAATTTGTAACAATTTGAGAGTTTCGGAAAATTTGAGAATACCGTAGATTCCGAAAATACTGAAAATGTACTTACAGAATTTTCAAATTTTTGAAAATTTTGAACGTCTGGAGAGTTTAACGTATTGTCATCATTTAAAAATTTTAAAAATTGTAGGAATTTCGGGAACTAAGAGAATTTTTCAATCTTTAAGTATCTAGAAACTTTTTGATAATTGGAGAATTTTGAAAAACTTAAGAATATTGAAGATTCTGTAGATATTAAAAATTTCTGGAATTTTAATAAATTCAATAAATTTCAAAATTTTAATAATTTCGAAATATTTGAGAATTCGAAAACTGTTCTTATTGTTAAATTTTAAAACTTGTAAGAATTTTTTAAATAATAATGTTTTTTTCAAACTCAACAGTTGTAAAAATTTGTAACAATTCGACAGTTTTGGGAAATTTGAGAATATCAAAGATTTCGAAAATACTGAAAATGTCCAGAATTTTTTTATTTTTGAAATTTTTGAACGTCTGGAGAGTTTCGAGTATTGTCATCATTTTAAAATTTCGAAAATTGTAGGAATTTCGGGAACTGAGAGAACCTTTTCAATCTTTGAATATATAGAAAATTTTTGATAATTTGATAACTTTGAAAAACTTAAGAATATTCGAGATTTTGTAAATATTAAAAATTTCTATAATTTTAATAATCCCGATCAATTTCAAAATTTCAATAATTTCGAAATCTTTGAGAATTAGAAAACTATTCTCATTGTTAAATTTTGAAACTTGTAAGAATTGTTTAAGTAATAATAATTTTTTCAGACTAAACAATGGGAAAAGTGTGTAACAATTCGACAGTTTTCGAAAATTTGAGAATACCAAAGATTTCGAAAATACTGAAAATCTATAAAATTTTCGAATTTTTCAAAATATCAAACGTCTAGAGTTTCAAGTATTGTAATCATTTTCAAATTTCGAAAATTGTAGAAATTTTGGGAACTCAGAGAATTTTCTAATCTTCAAGTGTTTAGAAAATCTTTGATAATTTGATAATTTAAAAAAAATTATAATATCAGAGTTCCGTGAATATTAAAAATTTCTAGAATTTTCAAAATTTCGATAACTTTCAACATTTCAAACATTTCGAGAATTCCAAAATTGCGGCAACTCGAAAACAAAAAACAATCCTTACTTTTCGGACCAAAGGACACATGTCGTGGGTGACAATTTTTATAAGCGTCTGGGCCACAGACTGATCGATATTGTTCGCGTGCTCGCTTCTGGTCGTCACGCTGTTTATGAAAGTTCCCAAGGCAAAAACACACGAAGCTCGCACCTAAAAAATAAAAAAATAAAAAATCAGTTTCACATCAACCTTCATCAACTAAAAATCAATTACATAATCAGCTCAAAATTACGAATATCGAATAGGTACGACCATTGATAAACATTCATTATCAAAATTTACACAAGCCAGATTCATATTTATTAATTTATATTCGTATATATTTATTTCATTCATTTACTTATATTTATATTCTTTTATATCATCATTACATTAATTCATGTATCAAATGAAGAGAGTGTAAAAATGCAAATATATACTGAAAAAAAAAAGGTGTAATTACTTCAGGTACGGGATCTTGGAGGAGCGTATACAATTTTTCGTGTGCGCTGTCTCGCACGCCGCACCACCTGGCTTGGTCGTAATTCTGCCATAAACGAGCGAGGCAAAGGCAGAGCCACTGTCTCAAATCCGGATTCGGATCGCCCAACTGCTCGAGGCAAATGGAGATAAGGCTGCCCGTGAACGCGGCTTTCTGGCCTTGCGGGAAATTGTGCACGATGCAAGTCAACGCGAACGCCGCGTAAACGCGGTCTTCGCTCTAAAATGAAAAAAGGAGGTATGTCTTCATCGCCAAAATCGCAAGAAAATGTTTGAAATCGGGAATATCGATCTCGTAAATCGATTCTGAGAGTGTCGAATGCAAAACTATCGATCTTACAAGTCGATTTTCGAAAATAATAATTTTAAACATCGATTCTCAAAATATCGATTC
>JAPYZK010005214.1:0-11597 GCA_030522785.1 Platygaster equestris
GACTTTTACAATTTTGAGAGCTTTCAAAGTTTGAAGTATTCTGAGGATTCTGGAAGTTTTTGAAATTTTGAAAAGTTCAAGAATTCCAAAATCTGGGTAAATTACAGAGATTTGTAAATGTTCCAAAAATTCTGAAAATTCGCCATATTTCTATAATTCCTAAAATTACGAAAATTTTACGAATTCTTAACATTTCGAGAAACTTGATAATTTAGAACATTTAACGATTTTTTAAAATTTCGGTAACTTGCAAAGTTTGAAGTATTTTGAGGATTTTGTAAGTTATTGGAATTTTTAGAAATTTCAAGAATTTGAAAATTTTCGCAAATTTCAGAAATTTGTAAATGTTCTAAAAATTCTATGAATTCACAATATTCCCATAATTCTCGAAATTACGAATACGAATTCTTGACATTTCGAGAAACTTGATAATTCGTAACATTTCAAGGTTTTTAACAATTTAGGGACTTTCTACAGTTTTCAGTATTTTGACAATTTTCAGAATTGACAAAATTTCAGAAATTTCAGAGATTCAATAAAGGACCGAAAATCTTGAGAATTGAGGCAGTTTTCGGAATTTTGGAAATTTTCAAAATTTCACGAATTTCTAAAATTATATGATATATATATAATAAAAAACCTCCGTTCAGCTGGAACATTTTTAATACATATATTTCAAGATTTTCGACTATTTTGATAAGTTTCAAAGTCTAGAGGATTTTGACAATACCAGAGATTTCAAAAACACTTATGAGAATTCTGAGAATTTAATGAATTTTTATAATTCTCTAATAAAACTTCACTTTTTAAATTTTTTGAATTAATTTCGAGTGAAAATCACCTTAGCCCCCCCCCCTCCCCCCCCCTCCCCCCTCCGAACGAAATTTTAGGGTTTGAAACAAGGATTATTGATGACAATCAATTATTGATGGAATTCTTGAAAAATTTCTCAGAATCTCTAGAATATTTTGAATTTGTCGGTAAATTTTTCAAAACGTCAAAAAAACATATTGTCTCCTATTCTCAGAATGTTATTCATGCTCCTAATAATGAATTTAATAGATTTATGCAAAAATTTTTCTAATAGTCTGAATTTTTCAGGTCTTCCAGAAATTATCTGGTGAAATATAAAGACTCATATTTCAGAATTTTCTGAAATCTGGTAATTCTTTTAACTCTAGAATACAGAAAATATCTAATTCCAAAAGAATTCTATGTATGTTCGTCCCTTTTTGCGATCTTGAGCGTTTTATAGTGCAATCGATTTTTTCGACGTGATTTCTGCTCGTAGCGTTTCTTGCGGTGCTCTGGTAAATTAATTGTGTCCTGGTCAGGACGACATGGTACTTTCATGATGAAACAAGATGGAAAGCACGGTCCTTTTTTTTCTAAAGGTCCGAACGAGGTACAAGAAAAAGATTGACGATTCACCATCGGGATTTATTGATCTTTCAAGAAACTGCTGTGATTGTCTCCTGAAAATTTCAGCAATTCCGTACATTTTCAATGTTTCGCACGTAATCGGAAATGACCAGTAGGATGTATAAAAAAACGACCAGAATTAATGGGGTTTTTATTTGTAGACTGTAAGTGGAAATATATTCGTTGGTTTCGCGTTTCGAACGGAGAAAATACGATCGGAAATATAAATCTAATTCCTCTAGATAAAAGAGTAATTGCGAAATAGAATGTGAGTTTTATTTCTGGAAGATTCTCTTTCCCTTTTCTCGGGGATGATTCCTAAATATTCATCCCATTTTTATGGAAATATTCCTGGGCTTCGTGATTTATCGCTCGCGTTAAATAAGAGGGCAGAGGTTACATGTTTTTCAATTTCTGTTTATAAATACAGCACGTGATTTATGGTTACAGAAAACGTTAAATCATGTCATGGAAGTGAGTATTGGAGTGAGAATAGTATTCCGATTTCTTGGTTAGGGTTCATGGTGCTTTTCTAGCGGAAAAACTGCTGTAAAATTTTTTTTTATAATCTTCAGCATTTGTTTTAAATCCTTGAAATGACAATTCCTGAATTTTTTAACTTTGAATTTTTCTTGCCAGCGAATTTTTACATCCGATGTTTTTTTATTCGCAAGTTTATGTTCGAATGTTTTGAACTTTCGGGAATTGTATTTCGTGAATGAAAATAATTTATAAATCGAAAAAATTCTCTTATAGAAAGTCAATATCGAACAAGAAATTTAAGAACCCTAGTGATTAAAGTTTTATGAAATTTGCATTTTCTATAAAGTTTTTTTATAAAAGCTTTATAAAAAAATGTGTGTTATATACATTTTTTTAAACAATTTTTAAGAATATGCGAAAATTCTTCTAACCTTTTTTGGATTCATTTTGCTCATGTATTTACCATTCTTCATCAGTTTTTAAGGCTCTAGCTCAAATTTCCTTTCGGAAGAAATTAAAAAATTTTTTGGAGGCAGCGGGATTTGAACTTGCGACCTTTGCATCAGAAATCCGATAGTCAACTTTCTTGTCCCTCAAATCTATGTTAATTTGGATGCTTATTTTCAATTTGAGTTCAAGAATTTTCAAATCGTATAAAATCAAATGTTTCCACGTTTTTTAATTGCTAAAAAACGTTACGAACATGATTTTCTATTCCTTTGTGTAATAAAAACGTATCAAATGTAACTATAAGAGAAATTTCTTACATCAGGAAAGTTTTTTCTATAAAAATATGAGACTTCTTATAATAATCGTGAAGTTTTTATAAATATAAATGTTTAATAAGAAAATTTAGGAGTTTTAAATTGTTTTCAAATATAAAAACACAGATGAATCGTATGAAAATATTGACAGACTTCAGAAAAAAAAATTTTTTTCATGCAGTTTTTATTTATAAAACCACTTTATATAAATCAAAAATTGTATATAACTTTCATAAAATAGACCTTATAAAAAAAAGAATTTTAATGAATAATTCACTGATTTCATAAAAATGTTGCCGTTTTTATAAAAACTACAATCACTAGGGAAGTTATTTATAAATTTTTTTTAAATTCCATTATACCTCTATCGTTCCGAAAATCACCGAAAAACTACCCAATCCACATTATATATAGACCTTACTTCGATGAAACACTCGGATGAATAATTTTAATGGATCTGAAAACTTTGTCGGAGATGATCGAAATCGATTCGATACTGCAATTTTGTGATTTTGCTTCTTCAGCAAATACGAAACGAGTCGAACGCTCCCCATCTTTCGAAACGCGAGGGGCTATTGGGGTGAAATTTGTCTTGCGTTAAATTGGGGTATAGCGGCTGAGCTTTGCCTCGGTATTTGCCACGCTTGATAATTTGCTACTGATGGAATGGCATCTGCCGGAAACCAATGATCCTCAAACATCAAGAGGAAAGCTTCGCACATCGACAAGTTGTGTTTATTTCCGTGGGAGCATCAATGATTTCGATGCTGAGAGTGATGCGAAATGGGCAATGATCACTAGTAAACATTTTTGTTAGTGCAATGAAAGATTTGGATGTGACATCCATGAATTTTGGTCGTGATTCTGGTATCAGGATTTTTGGTTGTGAGGGTTTAGAACAATTCTCTGCATGTTATGCAGACAAATTTTAATATTTTCGAAACCGCCGTACATTTTGTGGAATTTGGATTAGAAAAATGTTCGGATTTTCGAAATTTGGTAAGTTTGAAACTTCCAAGCTTTGAAGATTGAAAATTCTTTAAAAATTTAGATCTTTCGAAAATTCCAATATTTTAAAAATCCGAAAATTTGACTTACACTTTGGAATCGTTTGAAACTTCTGTAATTCCCAAATTTGGAAGCTCCTTACCTACGCGTTGAAGCTTCGAAATTCTTCAGAACTTCAGAATTTTTGGAGTTTCTGAAACCCCACAACTTTCGATATTCGAAATTATTTGAAACTTACAAATTTTCAACAAAATTCTAATATGTCTAAAAATATTTTCAGAATTTCACTTATATTATTGACTCGAAAACTGGAAAAAAATTGTTTCAAAATAATTTTATTTCGAAATAATTCAGTTTCCAAAGTACTGGTTTTCGAAATTTATTTGCATAAATTTTTTTCGTCTCCAAGTCAGAAATTCAAGAAAAAGTTCAAAAGTATTCTGAATTCAGGTGTCGTCCATTTTCAAAGTCCAAAATTTTTTTCCAAAACCATTTTACAGTTTCAAGTGTAAACTCCAAAATTTCCTTCGTGCTTTGAACAATCATCGATAAAAGTCCATATCCCGAATGTTCACCAAAGTTTTAACTCCATACTCACATTCCCTCAGAAGTAATTTTCACCTGGAAAAAGTAGATTTCAGCTAAGCAAGTAACACTCATTTCACTTGGAATAACAAGATCGCGAAACGTGATAAATACCCAAGACCCTTTCGTGTACGCGAGCACGCACGGGAATGTTGGTGAAAAACATCTCGGGAAAGAAAGTTGGGTAGTTTCGTTAACGAAACAAACACACCCTGGTACCGCAACGACACCCTGGGTAATGAGGGTGTTGGTATTACCGGAATCGCACATGTGCGCCCGTTACGTGTGCGAGCCATGTGCGCCAATAAAGTCTATCGACCCACGACGCTCCGTTCATTCCATTCCGCTCCAAGAATTCGCGGCCCCTCGTGATAATGCGCGTGCCTCGCATTAACGTAGAATTGTCCAGCCACTCAAATACGGATGCAGAATGACAGAATTCCGTCTAAACAGGGAAATTTTCGAGAGCGACTCTTTTTAAAATTTTTTATTCGATGTTTTTCGCAAGGGTGTAAGTCATTTTAATTTGATGAGTGATTCTAAAAGTCGCGCTCATTAAGCCTCCACACCTATTGACTATCGGATTTCTGGATGCACGGGTCGCAAGTTCAAATCCCGTTGCTTGCAAAAAATTTTTGAATTTCTTTCGAAACGAAATTTGAGCTAGAGCCTTATAAACTGATAATGGTACATACATTAACAAAATGATCCAAAAAAGGTTGGAAAGATTTTCGAAAATTTTTAAAAATGTTGAAAAAATATATTCTTATAAAAAAAATTTTTCCATCAAACTTTCATGAGTCCACTTTATAAAAAATGTGAATTTTATAATACTTTCATAAAACCGACCTTATAAAAATTTCTATGAAAATTTTGTGTAAGGTTTTCATAAAAACTAGAATCACTAGGGTAATTAAACTTGATCGAATTTTCTTTATGCAAACTATACCCAAGTACTAACTTACTTCGAAAAAACACGAAAATTTCAAGCATTCAACATATTCTCACTAAAAAGTCTCGAACCCCTAAATAACTATAGGTAATTGCACTGCACGGTTCAATTGCTTAGACTATAAAGATTTTAATCGGAGTTAATTTTTGGACAAAACTGTACTTACAAAATTCTTGTTGGGAAGAAGGTTATTTGTTTTCTTCCTCGCCACATCTTTGTTTAGCGCTTTTTTCACCAAAGTAGCAGCTACGGCAAATAAAAATGTTTTACTCAAAGATCACGATGCCCTGGCGCTTCACACGTACGAAGCGGAGCGTGAGTGGAATACGAAATCCTTAAGAACCTCGCGCCCAACATACATTTTCCGACTTTTTACAATCCCCGGCCTTTCTTTTATGATCAGACGCTTATTATCGGGAAAATTCGGCTGTCCCGGAAAAACCATGGGATCTCGGAGGCTGTACTTACGATGAGGAATGTCGAAAAGTTGAAATGTTTAAAGGGAAACCTTGAGTGAAATTCTGAAGAAATTCAAAAAAGGATGGTATTTTTGTTCGTTCTTCTTGAGGACTGGAAAACTAAAAATTAGGAAATGTGGAGAATTGCCATTATTTGATTGGAGATTAATTTTTTTTTTTCTTGTGAAATTACAGACGTTATGACGAGGGAAATTTGGATATACGCTGATAAGTGGACTTGGAGAATTTTTTCAAATTGTAAAGTTTCGGAACTTTCGAAGTTATGGAATTTTCGAGAATTATGCAGTTCTCGGTACTTGGAGTTATTAAATGTTCACGTTCCTGAGATATTAAAGATTTTCAAAGTTTTGAAGAATTTTGACATTTAAAATTTGTAAACTTTTTTGGATTCTGCAAGTTTTAGAAATTTTGAAAGTGTTGAAGTTTCGGGAATTCTGCAAGTTTTGAAACCTAAAAGTTTCACAATTTCTGAAATTCCATCATTTCGAAATTTTGACGGATTTGGATGTAATTTGAATTGAGAAGTTTTTAAATTTCGAAATTCTGGAACTCCTTTACTTTCGGAAATTTTCGAAGTTCTTGAATTTTCAACTGAGACATCGAATGGAAATTTGAATAGACCAAATTCCCATTGACCAAAATACCAATGACTCAATGAAAATGATAAAAAGTCAATAGTGATTCCTAATAGAAATTAGGTAGAAAGTTTTCCTGCGGAAAATTCTAAAAATTCGAAATTTTTCCATCGCTCATAATACCAGTGTAATATATAATCAGCGAAAGTTACAGCACTCTTCGAAACTCCTCGTTAAATTCCTGTATGAAAACCTCACGTCGGAAAACTAATGCAAACGAAAAATTCCGGCTTTTCCTCATTCATTGTTCTGAAGCATTAGGGAGAAGTTGTTTTAAGGGTCTGCGGAGTATTGACATGGCTCGAGGAAGTGTGGAGTTCTCCATTAATTCAACGAGATGCCGAGGGAGCGGGTTTTTTCGCCGCGCCGAGACACTGCTTTCAGAACGTATCTTTATTTTGTAAAGTGACCCGCTGATGCTTTTGCACGCGCCGCTTCTTCGGCCTGATGGAAGCTGATTGGTTCGAGTGGCAAATTATATTTCCGCTTTCAGACATTCTCTAATGGCGCTTAACATAAAACACTTTCCCGAGCTTCCAGCTTTTTTCCTCGTTTTCTTTTATTTTCGGATTTATGTCGATCTAGTTCTTTTCGTATTATTTTTTTAATTCGATTAAGGGGTCGTGAGGCAATTTTCAACCCATCTCATGAAGGTGAAAAATTGGTGTTTTTTTGAAAAGTGTTTTTGATATGTTTTGCGTTAGAAATTTTGTTTAGAAAATATTTGGATATCTCTGGCAGTTTTGAAAAAATCATAGAAGATTGATGATTGGTTATTGACGTTTTTTTGACAAATCGGTTCCAACCTGAATTCCGAAAAATCGTGTTGAGCAAGAAATAAGTCAATATCTCCGGTCTATAGCTCTCAGAACTATCAACGGAAGTGTGTAAAATGCAATTTCTTGGAGTGATCAATAAAAAAGTAATCCCTCGTTATTCACAAAGATAACAATTTAAAAATAATTTTCAATAAGGTGCTCAATTAGGTTTTCAAATATTTTTTCGATAATTGTATATGCTCGTTTTCCTGCAATATTCTTAAAGAGACCAGAGATAATTCATCGATGTTCGTGAACTTTCAAATAACGATTCGCTTAATTGTTTTTGATACTCAAAAAATTGATCAAACTCCATTACCGAGCACCATAATATATGTTCCTTTAACATGAGACTGATCTATCCTGACGGGTTTTTCTGCCACAATTATCTGATCTCTTTGTAGTGATAACGAGTTGCCTCGAGCTCGAGAACCTTACCTGGCAGTTGCCAGAAGTGCACGCCGAGCCATTCAAGGGTCGGGCAAAGACTGTATAGTACCTTCAAAAGAGCTCTCATAAAACGCAGAAAGGAACAATGAGCGCGAGAAAGAAGTTGAGATGACACGGAAACTAACCAATTCCTATTTCGTAAATGCAGCTTAATTCTACAACGAATTTCTCAACCTCCGAATCTATTTAGACCTTCTTTGATTGAATTCATACATGGGACACATGGGAATTTTATGGAGTTTTGAAAATACTCATTTAGAATTTCGAAATTGAGAATCATGTTTCGAAAAACTCCATCCACTTTTTACATAGTTCATTATACATTCAAACAGATTGAAATCTAAAAAATTTCGAATTAAACCGAAATCACACCGAAATCACGAACAATTCTAGGTTTTCAGAATGACAAAAATTTCAGTTTTCAGCTCGATTTTTTTAAAACACTGAAAAACCTATTGAATATTTTCCTCTTAGTTTTCAGAATGAAATCTAAGAGGAAAATTTAAACATGTATTTTTCTTTCTTTTATCGCACAGTGTCTAAAAGGTAAAATTCTTGACACCTAATATCAGGCGACTATTGGAAAAAAATCCGAATCTCAAAAAAGTTTTCGCGTGAAAATTTATAATGTCGAGTATGACGTTGCGACGCGTTTTTCAGTTCGAGTCGTTAATCATGAAAAAGCCTTTCAGGGATGTGGATTGAAAGGTGAAGGAGTAATTGGGATGAAATTCGAAATCCATGGAGGAAAAGCATATTTGCATCGATCGAAAAATGAAGATTGAAGTAGAAGTACTCAAAAGAATTCATCTCGAGTACTCTTTTCACATTTTTAATTAATTTTGAGAAATCACGCTTTGACAGATTCAATCAGATCGTACTCAAGAAACTTGATTTACGTTTTTTTGAAGCATTTTTTGCCTCAATGAATCGCTGGATGTTGTACTCAAAAAATGGACGAAAGGGACAAACTAAGATTTTTTTTATTATTAAAGCTTCTTTTCTATGGCGAATATATTTTTGAAGAGTGTAAATTCAAAAGGCGATAACAACGAGGTCGATTTTTTCTGCGATTTGATAAGAACATAAATCTTAGCATCTTTTGAATTTTCACCTTTCATTGATTAGAAAGTATCATTTAGTTCGAGACCTTTGAATTTATTTGAGAGTTGAACGAGATCATTTTAATTGAATGTACAAAATAAAATTTCTACTAACCCTCAAATTCTTTTTGATACGTACTAAGTGTGGCTCAATCTTGATTCTCAACAGGCACTAAAATTAGTATTCTCCGGGAAATCGGAGTAAATCTTATCATTCCCGGGGTGGAAACGAAAATATCGCGCCAATAATTATTGGAAATCCGAACTCTCGAAACGCAATCTCTTCCATCAGTAATTTATCCTGATTCTGCCTCGTTCGTTAATCTTTATTCACGACTGCTGCTTCGAATGATATAACTTTTTCTTCTTCTTTTCGATTGCTCTTGCAGAATTTTTCGAACAGTTTGTTAAAAGCGCAATTATTAGAAGAATTCGTCAATTACTTTATGTCAGTGAGAAACGGAACTTTTCGAACATTTTGGATTTATCTCTTTCATCGACTTAAAGACGATAAACTACAAAATTACGTTATGAAGTTTCGAAATCTACGGATGTTTATTGGAGAACTGGATTCAAAATCATAATTCACGTAATTTTTGAACGAATACAAAATTAGTCTGTTTAAAGTTTGGGAATTCGTAATCTTTCGCACTTTTAACATCGAAATAATTTTACTTTTGAATTCAAACTTCGATATCGATGTCGATATCAATTTTTTATGTAAATATTGATAATTTTCTGAAAATTTCAACAACCCTGCTCAAATTTCTGGACCTGTTGTCCTTTGAAAATGCCCCTTAAAATTCCTAAAAACCACAAAATTGAGGAGAAAAATCTCCCAATTAGCATCACTGAATCTCCTTATCAAAATGTCTACCAACAACGTACAAACGTATCGACACTTAAATCTATAAAATTCCTCATTTACCGGTTTTGGAGCTCATTGTGTCTAAAATTATCGAATTCATTACTGTCAATTCTATTAAGCTTGACAGTTTTCATTTTGACCCAACGATCAGTTTCTCCCATTTTCCTGTAAATCCTGTATGAATACAGAAACTTGGAAACTATGAGCAAACCCAAAAATCAAATGTCGAATCCGCGAAATTACGAGGAGATAAGAAACAGCGATTCTCTACTTGAAACCCGAGCCGGGCGTTCTATTCGTTTTAATTAAAGCTCGATCAATACGACGAAACGATCAATGCAGTCTGATGTGTCAGGCCGGATAATCTGGGTTGACGCTCGTTTTTTTCACTGTTCCTCCCGGCGACATTTCAATGCGATGTATTTAAAATCTTCGAGTGCAGCGTAATTGTGTTTCCAGTATTCACAAATGTCGCCGGTGTTGATGAAATGAGCGTTCGCTCGGCCCATTCATTCCGAAGAATGGAGAGACGAGTGATCGATGTCGTTGACTCTCGAGGGGCATAATCGAATCGCCCGATCGCGTTGTTAACATTTGATTGTTTCATTATACCTAGATTGTCTGTACTGATTGGGTCATTTTCGGACCTCCAATTTAGATGATTTATAGAGATCATTAGATAAGGAGAGGATTTACTTTTGTAGGTTCATTTACGGAAATTTTCGAGTAAATAGAGCGAAGGAAAATATGAAAGAAGATCAGAAAATGTGAAGAATTTGTATAGTTAGCGATTTTTGAATTCTTAAGAATCTCGAATTTGTTATAAATCGACAACACAACAAAAATTGTCAATCTAACAAAATTTCTTCTAAAATATTGTCTCGAAATTCGTTTCCAATCGACAGAATCTTAATCCTGATTTCCTCACTATCCTAAAATTTTAATCAAAACCGAACAACTCACAAACAACTCGTAAAACAAAAAAAAATCACTACCACAAATCCAATTAGCCGCCGTAGACACCCTGTATCAATTAATGCGGGCCAATGTATTAGGTAAATAATTTGCCGGTGCAAAACCTAATGTTGAAACAATTAATCGATCGTTACGAGATTAAAGCGGAAGTGTCGGTCCACGCGGCGAGAGCGCCACGCGGTTACCTATTAATTAATTAACGATACATACCTCCGAGTTTTCTGCGCCGGCGATTTTCATATGCGTGTATTCAAAGTCGCGATAATGCGGCGTTATTGAAGAAACAGTAATTTGGAGTGGTTGTAGAAGCGCAATTACACGAGTCAAATACTTAGGGGTAAGTTGTGGCAAGTCCGGGGAGACCCTCGTTGACGCGAAACATTCATGCTATTGGATTTTGACCGCACTGTCGATTCGGGATGGTATTGATTTGTTCTTGTTGCAACAAAGGATCCCGCCGCGAATTCGCTTCTGAATTATTCAGATCGTAGCGGGGTTTGAGGATCATCCATCAAACCATCATTCCGCGATCATTATTGCTCGTTATTGCCTCGAGCTTTTTTTCGCGATTCGGGTTTCATCCATTTTTCATGGGGGGAGGATTGTTCATTTCCGACAAGTGTGGGAGGGATGATTTCTGTTGTTTATTCGGGAATTTGAGGTTTCTTGATTGGCATGAGATTGGTGGGGTGTGTTTGGAATTTTTTTTTTTGTGTTTTTGAGTACTTGGGAATGGTGAGAATTTTTTGTGAAGTGATTTATTTTTGTGGGATTTCTCGAATTCGGACATTTATTATAATAATGATGGAATATTTGAAATGAGTTAATGAGAATATGAAAGTCTTGAAGATGAACAAAATTTTCAAAAATAGTGAAATTTTCGTCCTTTTTCAATTTTGTCGTGTTTACGAATGTTCTTCGATTATCGAAATTTTACAATATTAATTGAAATAGTCAAACTTTTCAGTATTCTGGAAATTTTCGGAATTTGAAAAATCTTTGGAAATATCGAAAATTGTTTGAAACCTGAAGTATTCGAAATCTTCAGAATTTTG
>JAPYZK010005217.1:0-13082 GCA_030522785.1 Platygaster equestris
ATGTTTTGAACTTTGATAATTAACAAAAATTGAATCGTCAATTGAATTTGAGAAAGTAATCAAATTTCATTCGTGGATTTGTAGATTTGAGATTGTTTGATAAGTGGAAACTGATCAGAAAAAGCGAAATTTTTGAGTTTTGGATTTTCTTTTTTAAACTTGGAAAAATTTTTAAATCGCCAAATTTCAATATTTCCGAATTTTTAAATGTCCAATGTAAAATTCCCAAAATTCACTGAAAAATAAGACAACAATCAGTTCCTTAATATTTTTGAGATTTTAATTTCTCAATACTGAATTTTTAAAAGAGTGTTATCGAATTTTTATGATTGTCAATACTTAAAATATTAGTGAAATGCTCTAATTGACAGATTTTAGCACTTTCGAATTGGAAAATTTCAGAATTTTGGTTATTTTGCCAAATGTAATGTTTATCATATTATTTATTCATTAATTTTCAAAGTTAAAATTCGAAATTTCGTAATTTTACGATTTTTCATCGAATTCCGATTTATGTACTCAACATAACTATAAACTACATCAAATTTGAACGATTTCAAAAAAAAATTAACGGTTTCCGAATTCGAACACAAAAATATACGAAGATCTGGAATCAAAATTGAAAAATTAGAACACCTGCAAATTTTCGGACTCAAAATTTTTGGAAGTTCAAAATTTTAACATTGAAAAGTTTCGAAATCAGAAAAAATTTTGAATTCCATTTCGATATAAATTTTTAATCGAAAAGTAAAAGGTAGCAAATTGATAGATAAGATGATCGAAAATGTTGCACAACAAAAAGATAAGGATTCTAAAATGCAAGAAAATAAATAAATAATCAGAAATTAAAAAAAAAAGATAACACAAAAACATAAATATCCACAAATTTCAAAGTCAAACAATCCGAAACTCCGAAATTTCGCATTTTAAACTAAAAAAAGCAAGAATTCAACAATCCACATACAAAAATAATCAAATTCACAAATTATGAAAACTAAAAAATTAAAATATAAAGAACCAAAAATTCCAACATCTCGAAATAAAATATAAAGTCTACAATACAACAAAACAAAAAAACTAAACAAAATCCGAAACCGAACAATCAAATTTAATCCGAAAACTGAAAAAATCACCAATTTCAAAATTCAAGACTCAGAAAAAAATTCAAAAATCGAAAATATCAAACACCTAAATTCATCATTCATAAATTTGATTATGTATATCAATAATGAATCATTCATAATGACTTAAAATTCCTAAAATAGATTCCAGGGGTGGGAAATACTATTGCCTTCTCTCTCTCACCAAACGTCATCTCCGTGAGTGAGAAAAGGACAGCTGCGTAACTTCCCATCCCTATATATGAAATTCCCATACGCAGCTACGAACGACAAAATAAATAACAAAAAAATAAATTTCCCTGGGTTTAGATGAAGTGACTTTCGGAGTTGTTGAACACACTAAAAGAAGACTTTTCGCTAAGGGTGAACGATGATAAAGCATGACGGGAATGAAAGTCACACTGACGTGGCCATTTCTCTATCTCCTGCTAATGATTTCATCGATCTCCATGACTCGGGACGAGAATTATTTATCGAGGGCCTACGTATCGAGAAATGTGTCAGGGCACAAACTTCCAGGGGCTGTTTTCATGGAGATCGTGGAGGAGAGCACTTGCTCGAACTCGATTGTTCGGTTGACTTGCAGGTACACTAAAAAACATCGTAAGATTGATACATTTCAGTTACGAATGATATTTTCGGATAAATAATGAAGACAAATGATGAAAAATCATCTTTGCAAGCTTCAAAATTCTACTTCAGAAGATCGAGGAACAAGATCAAAATCACAATCAATTTCTGCAACACCTTACTTCCAGGTCCCTAAAAGCAACAATTTTCATCCTAAAAGCCGAGTACCACGAAAACCTAACAAATGCCTGCGAATTAAAAAAGCCAAACTGCACCCGAGAAAGCGTCAAACGAACCATCAACATCAGAAACGACGACCGAAAGGTCTCCTGGAGCCTCAGAGGAAATTACATAAAAGACTATCAGGAAGTGGCCCCGAACGTCATCGACGTTCGCCATACCCTCAATAAAAGGTGAGTCGATCTATTTCCCATTCGCCTCATTTTTAATCATCTTTTGTTCAAAGTTTCGATTCGTCATTGCATGAAATTATGGAGATTGAAAAATGAAAATTAAATTGATTGGACATGATCATACTGGGTTCTCAAAGAATCTTGACAGGGTGAAAGAGCGAGAGAGGAAGGTCGTTGTACCCTCGACATCTGCCCAGGTCAAATTGCATTTGTTACAGAGTTATAGTTTTATCGATTTTCAACGACGTTGGAGGGATGAATGTTTTTTTTCGATTTGGACAGTATGTCGGAGGAAATGAAATGATTTGGGAATCGATCGATATATAGTAAATTGACCAAGATGTAGAGAATACGTAACTTTTGGGTGTTGGAATAGGATTTTCGAGACTCAGAATGAATTTTTTTTCGGGTTTTTGCACTGGTTGATTTTATTGACACCCCGCCACGATATTTCGTATTTGTTGGACACTAAAAAATATGACAAATTTGATTGGCACCCCTCCCCCCACGAATAATCGTATTTTTCTTTCATATTTTTTCGACACGAAAAAGTAGGAAAAATTTGATTGACACCCCTCCCTCCAAGAATTTTCTATCATTTTTTCATATTTTTTTGACACAATAAAATAGGCAAAATTTGATTGATACCCCCCCCCCCCCCCAAGACTTTTCATATTTTTTCGACGCGAAAAAATACGTAAAATTACAAAAACTTACGAAACATCAAACAAAAATTAAGCATACCAAAAAAATACTTCGAAAAGGTACAAAAAATGGAGAAAATACAAATAATCAACATAAACTTTCAACTACGCACAGATTTTTTAACTTTTAATAGTTAAACTAATATTTTAGAAACTCAGAATAATTTTGTTTGTTCGTGTTTTTGCACTGGTAAATTTTTTTGACACCCTCCCCCCTCCTCCCACGACATTTCGTATTTCATTGACACGGAAAAGTATGTAAATTTTTATTGCCACCCCGCCCCCCCCCCTCCACCCCATACGAATTTTTCGAATTTGTCTCTCTTTCATATTTTTTCATATCGAAAAAATACGAAAAATATTACAAAAATCACGAAACACCGAATGAAAATTGAACATACAGAAAAAAATTCTCCGAAAATGGACAAAAAGTCATTTCGACACGAAAAAATACGAGAAATTTGATTGTCACCCCCCCACCCCCCCCCCTTCACACACACACACACACGACTTTTCGTATCCCCCCCCCCCTTCACACACACACACACACGACTTTTCGTATTTTTTTGTGTCAAGAAAATACGAAAAATATGACAAAAATCACTGAACACCAAACAAAAATTAAACATACAGAAAAAATACTCCGAAAAGTAACAAAAAACACAAATAATCAAAATAAACCTCTAACTACTCACGGATTTTTAACTTTTGGATATTGAACTTGCATTTTCGAGACTCCAAATAATTATTTATTCGTTCTGATTTTTTCACTGATTAATTTGGCACTCCTCCCGAAAAAATAAATTATCATAAAGTTGTTTTCGTCACTCAATTAAAGTACTCTCAATTAAAAATGTTCGCACCACCAAAAACATCCCCCAAAAATCTGATCCTTCGTCAAAGCACTCATTAAACTTTGGTTCATGTCTGCGGAAGCAAATCGCTCCAGGAAGTTACGACCCCATCATTTGCACCCTCGACCACTTTCTCTCTCGTTTCAGCCTCCTTTGAGCCGGAAATTAAAGGAAACGGGTATTTTCTAAAGGCCGCCGATGAATTCAGGCGACGCGGCTTTCATCTGCGTCATAATTTTTTCCTCTTTCGCGAGAAAAAGATTTTTCAAAGACTGAATAATGATTTTTTTTTTTTTTTTTCAGATGCTCGGGTCATCATCATTGCCGATTTTACATGACGAATGATCATCCCGGAGGCTCTGTCTGGAAACCTGCGAATTTGCACATCAAATATGCTTGTATTCCAGGTATATAAATTATTTTAAATAATTTTTTGAGTGGAAGTGTGAAGTGAAAAGTTTTAAAAACGACAGAAAATGAAAGGAAAGAAGGAAAATTCGAACATAGGAATCAAAATTCAAGAAAAATTGAAATATTCAATATTTTTGAATATCGTATCAATATTCTAAATCATCGTAACATACGAAAATCGAAAATACGAAACATCAAGACTTCAAAAAATCTGATCGAATGAAAACAAAACAAAATCGCAAATTAATAGAATTTCGTTATAAGAAACTTTAAGTACCTGAAAACTTATAATATTTAACCAATGAAAAAACTCGAAACCTATAAAAAATGAAAAAGGTCCAAAAAAACAACGAAAATTAAAAATATGGTCACAAAATTCAAACACTGGAATCAAAACTCCGAAAATTGAAGTCTTCAAATTTTACAAAATACCAAATCAACACTCAAAAACATCGTAAAATTCGTAAGTAACTCACTCAGAAATACGAAACATTCGAAACTAGAAAAATGTCTGATCGAATAAAAACAAAATAAAAGGAAATAAATTTTTCATAATACCAAATCAACACTGTAAAACATCGTAAAATACGCAAATTAGAAATAAGATACATTCAAAAATTGAAAAAATCTAATGGAATTAAATAGAAATAAATTTTTCAAAATACCGAATTCACACTCTAAAACATCGTAAAATTCGCAAATCAGAAACACGAAACGAAACTCAAAAAAATCCCATTGAATCCTACTTTTTCAAAATACCTCTAAGACATCGTAAAATACGCGAATCAGAACTACAAAACATCCAAAAATTGGATAAATCTGATCGAATAAATACAAAGAAAATGTAAATAATAAAAATCCGCGATAAGAGGGAGCAACGATTGAGTGTTATGAAAAAATCGAGCCTGATAAGCGCTTATCGACGGGCCAACAGAGTCAGCCGGGGATGAAAAATAGAAGGAGGGCCTCCCCTCCGTCGCCCTAATAGTCTAGCACTTTCCCCTCCCTCTCCTAACATCCCTTCTTCTATCGAAAACTGGGGCAAGGACACCCTCGCATTCGGTTCATGAAATCACAGAAAAACGTCGGGACAGATGGTTGCGCACATATGCTCCAACATTTCCCATGTTTCACACCTATTTATGGAGTTTCCCATATTTTCGAACATTTATTTTATGGCTTATTTAGGGAGGTTCGTAAAGGGAGTCGTTACCATCGAAAATTGGCGGAAAAATTATGTTTAATCGATCTAAACAGCTGTTCAGAAAATGCAACAATTCTGGGATGAATTATTTCATATTTCGTCGAATAATAAAAATAATATCAATATTTTAATAATAATAATTTTTTAGTTTTAAATCATTTAATATTTTCAATATTTTTATTTAATATTTTTAATATCATTTATTTTTTCCATTTTTATTCAAGAAATGATTTTTCTGTTAAGAACAATCATCAAGGTCTAGAGTTAAGTTTTACTTCTTCGGAATGCAGAAATGATAATATGAATTAATCACACAAGATCGCATTTCCGAACGCCACCGAAACCTCTTCAACTGCATTTCACAAAATGTAAACACGAGAATACGATTGCATCTTTGGGAGCGTCAGCAAACGCTTCGAATAGAAATAATAATTCATTAAGTGAAAATAGTGTGAAGATAAGAGCGTGACATTCATTGCAATTTTTCAACAACAATGAGATAATGATGTATTGTTGAAAATTCGCTTTCTGGTGATGTTGCAGAAGTTGCTGTTCGGAAATATTGCAACGCTCATCTGGTTCTTCGGGAAAATGACGCGGGTTATATAAAGGTGATTTTTGATGATTTTTACGTAATTTGGGGGAAATTTGAGAGGAGTTTTTAGAATTTAGGAGATTTTGTGTTTTATTTTAGTCTCCGGGGTATCCTATGGCCGTTTTGGGCGACATTTCGTGTGGCTGGACTTTCAGGACTTTGCCGGGGCAGAAAATAATGCTCACGTTTCATGATCTTGATATTCGTGGTGGGTATTTTTTTATTATTAATGTATTTTATTGTTTGATCGTGGAATAAACAGTTTTTTGAAAGAAGGGTTATTAAATAAAAAACTATTATGTATGGAAAAGAGTATTTTTGAATGGAAAATACGGTCTTGATTTTTTATACTACACTGAGAAAAAATTTCGTTGAGAATTACGAAATGTTCATGATCAAGTAGTGATAACTACTTGATCATTTTGGGAATTTTTATACTTCTGGAAAATTTGTGAATTACGAAAGTATTGAGAATTTCGGAAATTGTGAGTGTTTTGAAAGTTTTTAAACTTTTGGAAAATTTGTGAAATTTAGTGATTTTAGACAGTTGGGAGAATTCGAAAAATTTCGAAATTTTAAGAATTTTGAGAATCGTATGGATTCGGAAAATTAGGAAATTTCAGAAATTTTCACAATTTCGACAATTAGGACATTTCCAGAGTTTGGAATATTTTTTTTAATAATTATGAACATTTAAGAAATTTCGTAAATTTTGGATACTTTGATGATTGTAAAAATTTCGAGAATTTTAGAAATTTTCAACATTTCGGAAATGTAGTAAACTTTGAGATACTGGAAATTTTCGAATTTTGGAATTAATAGAAAAGTCGTAAATTTTAAGAATTTTGGGTATTTTCATAATTCTGGAAAATATGTGAATTACGAAAATATTGAGAATTTCGGGAATTTTGAGGGTTTGGAAGTTTCGAAAATTTTTAAAGTAGAATTGAGAATTTTTCAAAATTTGTGTAATTAAAAAATTTTTGAAAGTTTGGGGAATTAGAGAAAAAATTCAAAATTTCAACAATTTTGGAAACTGTACAGATTTTCCAAATTAGGAAATTGAAGAAATTTCGACAATTTGGAAATTTTAAGGATTATGCAAATTTTATAAATTTCGTAAATTTTGGATAATATATTTTGACAATTGTGATAATTCCGAGAATCTCGTCAATTTTGGATAATATATTTTGACAATTGTGAAAATTTTGAGAATTTCTTCAATTTTGAACATTTTGATGAATTCATAGAATCATGAAAATTTAACGACTCTGCAAATTTCGAGAATTTTGTAAATTTCGTAAAAATTACAAATGTCCATAGTTGTTCATGATCAAGTATTAACAACTAGAGTATTTGTTAGTTTGAACCAGAAAACATCGTAATTTTTATATTGAAACAACTAAATAAATGTACTTAAATCAGACATATGTTAGAAATTTAATCGATTTAACTCAGCTTATTCTGCTAGTCCAATCAATACTCTTGTGCTCCAAAATTCAACAACAACAAAAAAATACCTATTCGAAAAAAACCCTTCAATTTATTTCACAACAGGTCGTGAGCTAGACGGCAGTTGCGTCGACGTAATACGCGTTCGCGACGCGGGTAACACACTTTACGAATCTTGCGGCACTGAAGCAGGGGTCAAGGTCATTTCAAGGTACAATGAAAATCCTAATCTTCATAATTTCAGTACATTATAAAATAGCACATTATGCACCTAGGGAGGAAAATTTTTTTCTGACGAGTGCGAGTTGTAGGCCAAGGCGAAACCGAGGACCACAATCGGACGAGTCAAAAAAACTTTTCCTCATAAGTTTGATTATTTATTCATCATAGTTCCATAAACAATTAATAGGCAACAAAAAAATATAAAAATTTTGTGCATAATGAAGTTTATGTTCAATCCTTTTGAATTTTGAACACTTTTAGATTTTTTTTTTAGTAATTAAAGTACGGAAATTCAAAAATTGGTAAGAGCCATTTCGATAAAGGTCATTTTCTATCCCAAATAGATAAGAAATTCACCCTTATTGAGATGGCGATTATTATGTGTTGAATTTTTTATCCTTCAATTATGATCGGATGAATCATTTCATTAATGAATAAATTATGGATAAAGGTTATAACTTCATGGACACTAGAATTTATTTTGTACTTCAAACAAAAATTTTTTCTCTTTGCAGCACGAATTTAGTGACCCTCGACCTCGTCGCCGCGATGAGGCTTTTTCCCGCCCGGGGATTCTTCCTCGAGTACCAAGGTTTGTCCCCATTGTTCGATTTCTAAGCGCGCGACAATTATTTCCGCCAGATTTTTATCCACGAAAACTGGTGCATTGACGGAGAAACTTTTTTTGGATCTTCAATTGAAGCATGGAAATTAAAGAATTGATTCAACTAAGGCTTGATTTTTTATCCATTTGGGGAAGATACTGACGTTTATTGAAATGGCACATCAAGTTTTGAATTTCCGTGCTTTAATTATACGTTATACGAGCTACAACTTTTTTTTATTTTTCGAGTTGAACGAAAATTTTTGTTCACTGAGGAACATAATTTCGAATATTTTTGAAATTGGAGAACAATTTTCAAATTTTTTACTTTCGAGAATTTTCATAAATTTTATTGTTTTTTCGTTTTTTTTTTTTTGTTTTTTTTTTTTTTTTGTTTGAAAGGAGTTTATGGAAAATTATTCTTAGATTTCTAAATTTAATAAATATTTTGGAAAATCTTGAAAAGTATTTTGGAACTATACTAATTTTGATTTTTCGAACATAATTTCTAACATTTTTAAAATTGGGGAACCAGTTTCCAAAATTTTACGTAGCTTTCGTGATTTTCATACATTTTTGTTTGTTTGTTTGTTTGTTTTTTAAAGGAGTTTTTGTCGAATAGTTCGTAATTTTTCGAATTAAATAAATATTTTGAGAAATCTTGAGAAGTGTTCTGAAACCATACAAATTTTGACTTTTCGAACATTTTTAAAGTTTTCGATAATATTCCCAAAAGTTCCCATATTTTTGAAATATTCTGTCAATTTTGGAAAGTTTGAAAAAAATAACTACCGAATTTTCCCTTTCACTTTAAACTTCACAATTCTATAAAATTCCTACAATTTATGAAAAGTTTTTGGGAAGTTCGAAATTTGTGTAGCAATTTTCAAAAATTAAGTCATGTCTAGAACCTCGTTCATTTTAAACAATCCCCAAAAAATGGCCAATAAACAATTCTAAGCTTCAACATTTCTCAACGTTCACAAATCCATTTCGGAACAGTTTTAGGATGCCCTGACTTTAAAACACCGCCAAGAAGTTCGCTCCTATTCGAAACAATCGGATCAAAAACATTCTTATGTCGAGCTGGACTGATATTTCCAGACACAAAGAAGAAAGTTAAGGTGGTTGTGTGCAAAAATGGCCAGTGGAACGAAAAAGTCGACTCTCTCCCTGGTTGCATTGGTAAGTTTCTCAAACATCTCACGTTTCAACATTTGTAATTATGAACTTTGGCAATTTTTCAAGTCCAATTTTCGTGACCCCCCCCCCCCCCCCCCGATTAAAAATAATTTCCAAGACCTCGAATCAACTCGAAAATACATATCCACTCTTCCTCAAACACAACGAGATAATTTTAGGATCATAATAAATCGTAATATCGAATTGTACTATGATATCTGCTACAATGTTGGACTAAGGAACTCTATAGGGGAAATTTCCAAGACCGCGAATCAACTCGAAAATACGTATCCACTCTCCCTCAAACACATCGACTAAATTTTACGATGATGATTGATTTCAATACCGAGTTTTACTACGATATCTGCGACAATGATTCTCTTGTCAGCCTCTTATGACTAAGGGCTGTAATGGGGGTAATTTCCGAGGCCTCGAATCAACTCGAAAATACATATCCGCTCGAATAATTATTCGAAATCCCACAAGTTTCATCATTCTAGTATCAAACATCAAAAATACGTTATTCTTGACATTTTTTTCAAAAATCGTAAACATTTAACACCGCCCCCACACAGTTACTGCTCCGGGAAATTTCCCACTTCCCTTACTGTCTACATTTCATCGAGTGAAAATTCACTTAATTTGAGTGAAAATTCTGCAAATCAAGCTAGAGTGAAAATTTCACTTGAAGTGAGTGGAATTTCGCTCATTTTAGTGTAACATTTCATTTCAAAAAACTTGGTAACATTTTAATAATTTCATTGCAAGGCATATGGCTCTGAAATGAGTAGAATTTCACTCATCTTGAGTGAAATGCTCGATTTTGGTTTGAAGGATTTTTACTTAAATTGAGTGAAATTTTCGCAAATCCAGCGGGAGTGAAGATTTTACTTGAAATAAGTGGAATTTCACTCATCTAAGAGTCACATTTCATTTAGCAGAATTCGAATAATTCTTCTGAGAGGCATATGGCTCTGAAATGAGTAGAATTTCACTCATTTTGAGTAAAATTCCCACTCAATTTGATTTGCAGGATTTTGACTCAAATTGAGTGAAAATTCCGCAGATCTAGCTGGAGTGGAAATTTTACTTGAAATGTGTGGAATCTCGCTCATTTTAGAGTGGTATTTCACTTTGAAAAACAGGCTAGAATTTCAGTAATTTTTTTGAGGGGCACATGGCTCTAAAATGAGTGGAATTTCACTCATTTTGAGTCAAATTCTTACTCAATCTTGATCTGCAGGATTGTTACTCAAATTGAGTGAAAATTCTTCAAATCAAGCTGGAGTAGAAATTTCACTTGAAATGAGTGAAATCTCGCTCATTTTGTAGAGTGATATCTCACTCTGAAAAACACAGTTGAATTTCAATAATTTTTTTGAACGGCATATTACCCTGAGATGAGCGGAATTTCTCTCATTTTGAGTGGAATTCCCACTCAATCTTGATTTGCAGGATTTTCACTCAAATTGAGTGAATCTTCACTCGAAGAAATTGAAAGATACCGTCCCCACACCCCTTCTGAAATAATAGTACTCATTCTGAGTAAAATTCTCACTCAATTTTCATTTACAAAATGTTGACTCAAATTGAGTTAAAATACTGCAAATCGAGATCCAGTGCAAATTTTTCTTGAAATGAGTGGAATCTCGCTCATTTTAGAGTGGTATTTCACTTTGAAAAACACAGTCGAATTTCAATGATTTTTTAAGAGGCTCGGAAATAAGTGTCATTTCACTCATTTTGAGTAAAATTCTCACTCTATCTTGATTTGCAGGATTTTCACTCAAATTGAGTGAAAATCCTGCAAATCGAGCTGGAGTAGAAATTTTACTTGAAATGAGTGAAATCTCGCTCATTTTATAGAATGGTAATTCACTCTGAAAAACACAGTTAAATTTCAATAATTTTTCTGAAGGGAATATGACCCTGAAATGAGTGGAATTTCTCTCATTTTGAGTAAAATTCCCACTCTATCTTGATTTGCAGGATTTTCATCAAATTGAGTGAATCTTCACTCGAAGAAATTGAAAGATACTGTCCCCACACCCCTCCTGAAATGATAGTAACTACTCATTTTGAGTAAAATTTCCACTCAATCTTCATTTACAAAATTCTGACTCAAATTGAGTGAAAATACTGCAAATCGAGCTCCAGTACAAATTTTACTTAAAAGGAGTGCAATTTCTATTGGTATTCCATTCTAGAAAACACAGTCGAATTTCAGTGATTTTTTTAAGGGGCTCCGAAATAAGTGTCACTTCACTCATTTTGGGTGTCATTCCCACTCAGTCTTGATTTGCAGGATTTTCACTCAAATTGAGTGAATCTTCACTCGACTAAATTCAGACAGATGTGGTCCCCACACCACTGTACAATTATGTCACGTATTAAACTATTAAAAATGATTGAGAACTGGATGGAAACGCAATGAAAAATTCTCAAGGGCGCCTTATCAATATACGAATGTTCTCCGATAACGACCGAGAAACGCTCAATCTTCGGGGCGTGAAAATCACCTTACTACGAGCCTGATCCGGCTTTCGTAAAAGCCCATGCCGGTATATCTGGTTTCTCAAGGGGAAGGATATACACGCGCGCATTCACGCAAGCACGCACGTAGTGGGGCACGCGAAGCCCCGGCTTTATGGTCGTCGCACTCTCGCGCGAGTTCACGAACAAGCTCGCACTTCGCGAATCCCAGACAGTATTTAGACGTTCGCGGGCGCGGACAAGCGTGGCCACATGTTTGTTAGCCGGGCGCCGAAAAACTCGATCTCCAGCGCCGCTGAAATATCGACTTGCTCGCAGGTTAGTCCCATTCGCGAGGGGACGAAACCCCGATTACAACGTGAAATGACTTTCGAATTTCTCAATTCGTGAATCTCCCACGTGTTGAATTTTGCCGTTTAAGTGCTGATTGCTGATTTTGGGACTTATTTGAGTGTCCACATTTTTGAGGGAATTATTTTGCGGTTTCGAGGATGAAAATTTATATAATTTTGACATTTGCAACGTTATTTATTTTTTTTTTTTTTGTATTTGCCGATGACTTTAATTTTTTGAATAGTTTTCATGTTCTTGAACGTATTAATGTAAATTTTGAAATTTTAGAGGAGATGCAGGTTTTGAGGAGAAATATTAAATTTTTGGGGAATGAAATTTTTATCGCTCGTATTTTTTATTTTTTTATTTTATTTTATTTTTTTTTTTGGTGGGGAACTTCGATTTGGAAATGCGAAAATTTTAATCAAAATTTGTGAGTTGAAAAGTTAAAACTGCGAAATTTGAGAATTTTGAAAATTCATGTTACGAAACTTCGAGAGTTGAGAAAAAATTTTGAATCAAAATATTTGCTTTTTTTTATTTTTCATGAAAATATTCTTCAAACATTTTTAATTTTATCAAAGTTTTTAAAATTGTATTGGAGAACGTTGAAATGCGAAAATTTGAATCGAAATATGTAAGTTGAAAAGTTAGAACTGTAAAATTTGGTGATTTTTAAAATTCGAGTTACGAAACTTCGAGAATTGACAAATTTTTTAAACCGAAATATTTTTTTTCACCCTTCATGAAATTTGTCATTGATTTCGATGATTTTATGAAAACAATAATGTTTACTTTAATTTTTGTATCAAAAATTTTCAGTTAATAATGAATCGATTTATGATGATGATAATGACAAATTCCAAATAACGAAATTTGTTGCAAGGTCAAGTTTCTCATCATTAAAATGAATTTCGAAATTTT
>JAPYZK010005225.1:0-10429 GCA_030522785.1 Platygaster equestris
ATCAAATGTCAATTCTTATAGCGCAAGTGTAGCGCCACCACAACACAAAGGGACGCGGGAAAATTGATATTTTAAATACAATCTTCAGCTCATCGAAAAAAAGTCGCATTTTTATTTCACAGTCCCAATATTTCTAAGCGGATCTTGATGGATCTAGATTTAATCTTCGTGCCTCCAGATCATTTTGGAGTAAATCTACGTGCATTCAGAGTATCTCAAAGTAGATCTTAGAGGATCTGAAGTATTTTGAAGTAGATCTCGGTTGACCTATATTAGATCACTTCAAAGTAAATCTTAGTGTATCTAGACCATCTTCAAGTTGATCTTGGTGTACCCACTCTACCCTCACCTAAAATAAATCCATCTGGATTCATCTACAGTACAAGACCGATCATAAAAACCTTTTTTTTTTTAACTGAAACACTTCGAAGACTAGAGTTTCACCCCTTCCTCCCTCTACACCCCTCTCCCTCCTCCCCGCCTATACGGAAATAGATTAAAAACTGATCGAACGCATTTTTTTGTGCAGAACAGCACCGACGAGGCGTGAATAATCTTCACTCGGATGAATCGAGCGCGGTTGAATAGACCGCTCGAGGGGTTGTCGCTATTGGCTCTCAAAGGCATTTAGGTCACGTCAGCGCAGTTTAGGGTGTTATCTTGGGTAATATATGGAAAGCCAGCGACTTCCTATAATCTGCTCTGGTGCTCGACACTGCCTTCTTTACAAGCACGTCAAACCTTTGTCAAAACGAGGTGAAATTTCTGATTCATAGGGGAAATTTCCGCCCTGTTCCGAACAGTTCGACGAGGTCTTGAGGTCCATCGATCAAAGTTGAATGAAACAAAGGGTTAATTGTGGGAGGAAATTGGCTTGGGGTTTCGAGGATGAAATTTTTTTTTTGGTTGTGGATGGTTGGATGGAATGGATATGGGATGATGGGTGGAATTAAGGAGAATTGAACAATTTTTATGAACATTTTTTTGGTGTTTTCTATGGGTAGAGTTTATTTATGATTTTCAGAAGTCTGTGAATATGAAGCAGGAATTATGAAAAGTGTTTCAATTTTATGCCAAGTGCACGAAAGAGTTATTTTTTTCGAATCCAAGGATGTAGCCAGAATTTTTTTTTTTAAGGTGAGGGGGGGGGGGGTATGGTGATTTTAAACATCACAAATCTCTGACATTCGCAAAAATTTTCGAATTCTCAAAATTCTCAAAACTCAAATAACTTCAAAAATCCTTAAAATACTTCAAACTTCGAAAATTCTAAAAATTGCTAAAATATTGGAATGTTAAAAATATTCCATAGCATGAAATTTCTCGAAATAATGAGGATTCGTAACATTGTCGTAATTTTATACATTTTTTGAATATTGTGAATTTTTATGATTTTAAAACATTCTTGAAAAATTGGAAATTTTCAAAATTCTCGAAATTAAGAAAATACTTGATCTTCTGGAAACTCTCGGAATTCTCAAAATCCTCCAAATATTTAAAAATTTCTACATTGTTGAAAATCTTGGAATGTCGAAAATGATCAAAATTATCAAGTTTCTTAATGTTTCAGAAATTCGTAATAATTTCGATACTCGAATAATTATAGAAGTATTGTCAATTTTTAGACTTTTCGAAACTTTTCCAAATCTCTGAAATTTCAATGGTTTTCGGAGATCTCCGAATTTTTGTAATTCCGAAAATTTTCAAAATTTTCTAAATCCTCAAAACTCTCATCGAAATAGTCTTAAATCTTGAGATATGTTGAAAATGTTTCAACTTAGCAAAAGTTTCTTGACATTTTAGAAATTCGTGAAATTTTTGAAATTTCAAGAATCACGAAAACTGTCTCGATTCTCAAGATTTTCGAAACCTTTTTGAATCACTGAAATTTCGGATATTTTGGAAATTTTGAAAATTGTCAAAGTACTGAAAACTTTCGAAGTTATTGAAGTTTTTAAAAATCTTGAAATGTTTCGAATCATTAAGTTTCTCGAATTACGAAGAATTCGTAGAAATTCCGTAATTTTAGAATTTATAAAAACATTGTGAATTTTCAGAATTTCCGGAACTTCCACAAATCTCTGCCATTTGCAAAAATTTTCGAAATTTTAAGAATTATGAAAACGGTCTCGATTCTTAAGATTTTTTAAACCTTTTGGAATCACTGAAATTTCGGAAATTTTTACGATTTTGAAAATTGTCAAAATACTGAAAATTTTTGAAAATCTCGAAAAATTCCAAATTTTCAAGTTTCTCGAAATGTAAAAAATTCGTCAAAATTCCGTGATTTAAAGAATTATAAAAATATTGTAAATTCTCAGGATTTTCGAAACTTTCACACATTTGTGTCATTTGCAAAAATTTTCAAATTCTTGAAATTCTCAAAACTCGAATAACTTCAAAAATCCTCAAAATACTCTAAACTTTGGAAATTATCAAAATCGTTGAAAATATTGGAATGTTTAAAATATTCCATAGTATGAAATTCCTCTAAATGTTGAGAATTTGCAACATTTCTGTAATTCGAGATATTTTCAAAATATTGTGAATTTTTATGATTTTGAAAACTTCTTCAAAATATAAAAATTTTCAAAACTTTCGAAATTCTGAAAATTTTCGATATTCCAAAAACTTCCAGAATTTTCAAAATTCTTCAAATTTCCAAAATTTTCTTGATTGTTAAAAATCTTGGAATGTTAAAAATGGTTAAAATTATTGAGTTTCTTAAAGATTGATAAATTCGTAACATTTTTGAAGTTTTAATAATTATGGAAGTATAGTTAATTTTCAGAATTGTCAAAACTTTTTCAAATCTTCGCAATTTCCAGAATTTTTGAAATACTGAAAATGTTGAAAATTCCGAAAAGTAAAATTTTTGAAACGCTCTAAACTTCAAAATTCATCATAATTGTCGAAAAACTTGAGATATGATGAAAATATTATAACGAAACGAAAGTTTCTCGGAATTTCAGAAATTCGTCAAATTTTCAAAATTTCAAGTATTACGAAAACTGCGTCAAATCTCAGGATGTTCGAAAATTTTCCAATCTCTCAAATTCCTATAATTTGGAAAACTAAAAATTGTCGCAATACTGAAAACTTTCGAAATTCTTTACATTATCAAAAATCATGAAATGTTATCAATTATCAAATATCTCGAGATTTAAAGAATTTGTAAAAATTTCTGAACCTCATTAATAATGGAAGTATTGTAAATTTTCAGAATATTTGGAACTTCTACAAATCTCAAAAATTTACCATAATCATACAATTCTGAAAATTCTAAAAACGTGAATAACTCTCCAAATCCTCCAAATACTTCAAACTTCGAAAATCCTCAGAATTATCGAAAATTTTCAAAAATCAAAAATATTCAAAATCATCGAGTTTTCCTAAATGTCCAGTATTATTAAAATTTTTGTAATTCCAAGAACTAGGAGAATATTGTCCATATTCAGAATTTTCAAACCTCATTCAAAACTTAAAAATTTTCAAAATTCCTCAAATTCTGGAAATTTACAAATTTCTAGAAACTTCCAAAGATCTCAAAATCCTCCAAACTCCAAAAATTCACAAAATTGTGAAAAATCTTGAAATGTTACAAATGTTGAAAATTATCAAGTTTCTCGAAAACTTTTTACCCTCGTAAAAATCAGTATCGTTCTACTATTTTTCTCAAAATATACTTCTTTCGCAATGTGCTGAATTTCTTACATTTTCTAGAATTTCTGGCGGAGGGGGGAGGGGGCTTCAGCTCCCTCCCCCCTTCCGGAAAGCGAATAAAAACGTTGAAAAACCAATTAATACGAGATGGAATTTTGATCCTCGAGAAAAATATTCCATTCTCGTCGAGCTTGCCATTTTAGCGATAAAATCCCATTTTCTCTCGTTTATTAACTTCCTCCACCAGCAGAACCAAATCGCGCTCGAATTTATAAAAGCTTGCACAATGAAGAAGTGAACATTACAATGGAGCTGGTGTTTACCAACCCTCGGAAGATCAATAGCTTTTTTCTGTAGAATCCCATGAAAAAATTAAAAAAATTTTTTTTTTATTTCTCAGTTAACTTACGTTCTGCTCGAAATGTTCGGAAATGTTTCAAAACGTGGAATAATTTTATTGTATCTCATAATGATTCTAGTTTTTTGAGAAAACCTAATGAAAAATGACCATTAACTTTTTTCATGAGGTCGAGTTTATGAAGGTTATATAAAATTTGCATTTTTTATGGAGTGGTTTTATGGAAATTTTATGGGAAAACATTTTATTATGAAGAATTTTTATTTACTTTTCAATTATATTAACTTATGTGCTGCTCAAAATTTTTCTAGTTTTTTATAAAAACCTTAGAAAAAATAACCGTTCAAGTATTTCATAAGGTCGAGTTTATCGAAGTTTTATCGAGTTTTCATTTTTTTATGGAGTGGTTTTGTGAAAATTGCATGAATAAACATTTTTTATGAATAATTGTTTTTTACTTTTCAATTAACTTATGTGCTGCTCAAAATTTTCGATATTTAAAAACGTGGAATGATTTTATCGCATTCCCTAGTAATTCTAGTTTTTATAAAAACCTTATAAAAAATTTACATAACACTTTTTCGTGAGGTCGTGTTTATCAAAGTTATATAAAATTTGCATTTTTTATGAAGTAATTTTATGAAAATTTTATGAAAAAACATTTTTTTAAGAAGAATTTTTATTTACTTTTCAATTAACTTATGTGCCGCTCAAAATTTTCCATATTTTAAAACGTGGAATGATTTTATTGCATTCCCAAGTGATTCTAGTTTTTTATAAAAACCTTATAAAAAATAACCATTAAATTATTCCATAAGGTCGAGTTTATCGAATTTTTATTTTTCATGGAGTGGTTTTATAGAAATTTTATGAAAAAATATTTTATGATGGATAATTGTTTTTTACTCTCTAATTAACTTACGTGCTGCTCAAAATTGTCAATATTTTGCAACGTGGAATGATTTTATTGCATTCCCTAGTGATTCTGGTTTTTATAAAAACCTTATAAAAAATTTACATAACACAGAATCAACAAAGAATTCGTAAAATTTTCGTAATTACCGAAATCATGGAAATATTGTGAATTTTCAGAATTTTCAAAACTTACGAACCTCTGAAATTCACGAACATTTCAGAAATTCAAAAATTCTCATAATACCAATAATTTTCGAAACTCTTGAATTACTTCAAACTTGCGAAATTTCCTAAAATTGTTCAAAATCTCGAAATGTTGAGAATATTCCGGATTAGTAAGTTTCTCAAAATTTCAGGAATTCATGAAATTTTCGAAATTTCAATAATCATGAAAGTATTGTAAACTATCAACAATTTCAAAACCTTCCAAAATCTCTGCAATTTCCAAAACTTTCGAAATTCTAGGAATTTCAAAAATTCGGAGAAATTTAAACATTTTCTGAATTCTCAAAGCTTTGAAATTCATCAAAATAGTCGAAAATCTTGAAAAACGTCGTAAATATCCCAACTTAACGAAAGTTTCTCACAATTTTAAAAATTCGCAAAATTTTCAAAATTTCACGTTTTATAAAATGAAATTTTTTTCATACATTTCTTATGAAACCACTTTATATAAATCGGAAAAATTTTAAAACTTTCATAAAACCGCCCTTAAAGACTCGGATTTTCGAAATTAATTTGCTTATGCCATGAATATTCCACCTGTTTTTATAAAGTTTCTATACAATCGCTGAAGTCATGTCAAAGTTTCGCAGCAGAAGATTCAAAAAACTTCTTCGAAACTCGAATTACAAGGTTCATATCGTATTTCTGGCGTAATTTTCGACCCAAGTTGCTTGTAATAATCCGAGGGGCGAGTGCGCCACGCAATTACTAGAGGCGGCCCATCATTCGTAATCATGTTCTCTTTCAACTCCCTTCGGAATTCAAGTGGCGTCTAACTTGTTGAGTTTTCGGGCGAAAGTGAGCTCGCTTTGACGATACGAACTTGCATGAATTTGTGAAATAGCCGTCAGGGATGAATTTAGACGAAAAGTATAATTTTGTGAGCAAAAATGAAGTCGATTTTCTGAAATGTTATTTTTTGTACAGATGTTTCAAAGTAATGAAATTTCAACTGCATTCGACATGAATAGTGAAAAATCTATCGAAATCTTTTTCAGACGATCTTTAATCGTTTATTTTTGATGAACGATCGTCTTCTGGAGATACTGAAATTACTTCCATCAATGAATTGGCGATTTTCAAAAAAGTTATTATTCAAAGTAGTACAATTTTGATAGAGTTCGAATTGTATAGACTTGATAGAGTCGTCTTTTAGAGATCCTCAAATTTCTTTCATTGTTAAATTGTCGATTCTTGAAAAAGTGGTCTTCGAAAGTACTCCAATCTGGATTGCATCCAAATTCAGTGATAAAAAACGTCCGGAAATTCTCTTCAGATGATCTTTAATCGTTGTTTGCCGATAAATAAACAATTTTCTGTTGAAGATACTTAAATTTCTCCCATTAATGAATCATCGATTCTCGAAAAAGTTATTTCTCGAAGTGACACAATTCAAACTGCATTCAAATTGAGTGTTAAAAAATCTCCCTCAGTCCTCTTCAGACGATCTTCGATCGTTTTTTATCATCAATGAACGATCGTCTTCCAGAAATACTCAAATTCCTTCAATCAATGAATCAACTATTCTTCCTCCAGACTGATCGGAAATGTTCTCCTCGTGATTCCTCACATACTTTTCTCAAACACTTAAAACCGACTTAGCAAAAATACACGACTCTTTTCGAGGAAATGGAAACAAATCGTTTTCGCAAAGCCTGGAAAAGTCGGGAAATTCGGGAATGAAATATCCGTGGCAATCCTGATGGAGATTCTCATACCTGCTGCGTTTGCTCTTACGAGTTATATCGATCAAGATATACGCTCATTGCCCGAGGGAAAAAGGGACGTTCTACGTGCTCTGACTTCCCACAAGTATCCATTTCCTCTTTCATCCTTTTTTCCCTTCCGCCGACGCAATTGAAAGCTCGTCGCTGGCCACAAAGACACGACCGGCGCTTCTTTACGTCGCGCCACATTGTTTCGTACGGAATTTGCATATGCTCGATATTGGAGGACGTAGCCAGAAATTTCGTTTGGCAAGAAGGGGAGAGGGGTTTAGATGATTTTTGTTTTGAATTGACTCAACAAATTCGAAAAGTGAAGTTTTAATAGAGAATTATGGATATTTTCTTTATTTTCAAAATTCTCGAAGCTTGAGAAAAGAAGCCGGAAATCAATTTTTTTTCTCTAGTGGAATTTGGGATTTGTATTACTAATCCGAAAAAATTTCAAAAGTTAAAAAGTTTTGTAGAATATCGACGATTCCGAGAAATTTCATAGTTTCGAAACTTATGGACATTTTGAGAGTTTTCGATGTTTCGAGAATTTGAAATATTTTCATTATCCTGGAATTTTTAATATTTTGACTATCGTTAAATTTCGAAAATTTTAGAAATTTGAGGACTTTGGAATTCACGAAAAGTTTAAAAATTCCTAGAATTTTCACGATTTTGAGAAATTGAATAACTTTGAAGATTGTGAAAATTCCAAGAATTTTCAAAGTTTCGAGAATTTTGAATATTTTTATTATTCTGAAATTTCAAATGTTTTGATAAATGTGAAATTTCGAAAATTTTAGGGATTTCGGAAATTGTGAGATTTTTGGAAATTTACGTATTCCAAAATTTATGGAAAGATCAAATATTTGTAGAATTTCAACGATTTCGAGAAATTTCATAGTTTCGAAAATTATGGACATTTTAAGAGTTTTCGAAGTTTCGAGAATTCGAAATATTTTCATCATTCTGAAATTTTGAATATTTTAATTATCGTTAAATTACGGAAATTTTAGAAATTCTAGAATTTGGGAATTTACAAAAAGTTCAAAAATTTCTACAATTTCCACGATTCTCAGAAATTAAATAACTTTGAAGATTGTGGAAATTCTAAGGATTTTTAAAGTTTCGCGAATTTTGAATATTTACATTATTCAGAAATTTCAAATGTTTTGATTACTGTAAAATTTCAGAAATTTTAGGGATTCCGTAAATTGTTAGATTTTTGAAAATTTTCGGTATTCCAAAATTTATGAAAAGTTTAAAAATTTTTAGAACTGTAACGATTTCGAGAAATTTTATAATTTCGAAAATTATGGACATCTTAAGCGTTTTCTAAGTTTCGAGAATTTGAAATATTTTCATTATTCTGGAATATCAAATATTTTGAATACCGTTGAAATTCGGAAATTTTAGAAATTTGAGGATTTCGAAATACATGAAATGTTTAAAAATTTCTAGAATTACCACGATTTTGAGGAATTGAACTACTTCGAAAATTGTGAAAATTTCAAAAATTTTCAAAGTTTCGTGAATTTCGAATATTTTCATTATTCTGAAATTTCGAATGTTTTGATAACTGTGAAATTTCAAAAATTTTACAGATTTAGGGAATCGTGAGATTTTTGTACATTTTCGGTATTTTAAAACTTACCAAAAGTTTAAAAATTTTTTATATTTCCATGATTCAAATAATTCCAAGAATTTTCACAATACAGGTTATTTCAAAATGTCTGAAAAATGTGAGAGTTCGAAATTTCTTCCAAAATTCTCAATAGAGAATTTCGAATATTTTGACTACTCTGGAATCTCGAAAGTTTCAAGAACGTGGAGAATTTTCAAAATCTTGAAAATATTAAAAAGTTCAGGAATTTTGAAAATTTTGAGACCTATGAGGATTTGAAAGATTTTGAAAATTTTCCAAATTCTTAAAATTTTTATCAGTCTTAGAATCCCGAAAAATTTTGATCATTTAAAGAAAGCATAAAATCTGAAAAGTTCCTAAAAATTCGTAAATCCATCGATATTTTGAAATTCAAAAATTGTAGTAGTCTCGAACATTTTGGGTGAATTGAAAAAGAATTTAGAATCAGAATTTTTTCGATTATTTGAATACATTATTATGATATGGAATATCATAACGTACGTATAATATTATAAATGTATATGATAATGAACGTATGATATTAATACATCAATAAATGAATATTTCATAAATAAAATATTTTATGAATTAATTGTTCTGCGATTGAATATGAAAAATATTAATAACGCACTAAACTTCTTCAAAAGTTAGGTACTGCTCTTCAAAAAATTCGCATCAGTGAAATAACATGAAAAAATAACCAAAAGTTCCCAAATTGACCCGAATAACTTCCGGAAACACACCTGTCACAACACTGCTTGCATTTTCAATAATGTTAATGCAAAATTAGCACTTCTTCGCAGACTAAATTGAGTTCCTTGCTAAAAAACACATCTTTTGAAAAAAAATTTTTTTTTTGTTTCCCTCTATTTTAAGGACCGGACGCTAAACTACACATTTACACTAAAAAAATTCGATAATTCTGGAATTCCAACTCCCAACACTCGAAAATCCATGAATAATACATCTGATTCCTCAAAAAACCACAAAAATCTCCCCCCCCCCCGCGATATCGCCGTAAGATTCCCCAAGTAAGTCCGTAAATCGCCCCCCCTCCCCCCCGCCGTAGTGGATATTGGACCGGGGAGTACGTAGTTAAAGTGTAATTAAATCACCCTGAGCATCGGAGTTCGGCTTTTCCGAGATGCGCGCGTGATTCGCGAGCAGGGGACGCGCAACTTCAAAGCGTCACGATTCCCTGGCCTTTCGCGCGCGGCAAACTGCGCGAAACTTGCGAGTTCCTGTATACTTAAGCGCTGACAACTGTAACTAAGTATCTTACGTGTCCCGCGCCCGAGCTGGCGCGAAAATAGACGTTAACGAATGGAGCCTTCATTACGGGCTAATAGATACCGCAGATTACAACTTCGGAGCTGTATAATTCCGGGTGCAAGTTTGTTGAATACTTCGGGCCGGGCATGAATCTCAAGTGACGGAGACGGGTGGAAAATGAGAGTCGATGGTTTTGGATAAATTTTGGTTGTTAATTGGTACTTCGAATAGTTTTTTCGGCTAGTGTGAAGAGACGTACTGTGTTGCGCACGCTGGCAATTGTCGATTTTGACGGAATGATTGCGGCACTCGCCTTCGGCTCGTGCCACAACCCTTCACCAATGCCAGCTTGCACAACAATGAAATATTATTCAACGCCCGCGAGAAAAATATGTAATTTCGTGACCCTGCTGAGAGTGTACGAATTAATGGATTACCTGATTGTTGACGTATGGCATGCGAGTGATGAACTCGTTCGCCCACTAGTGGGTGAATAAGCTGTTCGCACACGCTCATCTTAACGACCTATAGCTATTGACTCACTCACGCTCAGTTTAGCGACCGTTTACGCACGGATAATGTAAACAAGATGGCGGACGAGCGACTCGACAACATCGAAACGTCAAACTCCCCAAC
>JAPYZK010005230.1:0-11517 GCA_030522785.1 Platygaster equestris
TTTTTGGATTTGGAAGAATTTTGGGGATTTTTCATGATGACATGAGGAACCGGGCTGGGAAAATGTCGAATTTTTGAGGGTACTGAAGTATCGGAGATATGGAAATTTTTCGGGGACGTGATAGGAGTTTTTGGGGGAAATTGGGAGTTTGGGGAAATTTTTTAATATTTTCTACAACTTTTGGGCGAATTTGACGGATCATCTGGGGATTCTGAAAATGTTTGATGACCGCTGAAAATTGTCCCTTATTTTTCTTATACCCTAAGAAATTAGCAACTTATGAATTCCGCGAATTTCGGAGAATTTGCGAATTTGACTGATATTTTATAGAAGTATATGTACATATAGAAGTTTCGGTTATTTTCCATGATATTTGACGAGTTTTATGGGAAAATTTCAGAATTTCCTAAAATTTCGAAAGTTTTTGGACTGGATTTTATTCAGTTTGACTTGAGATTTTTTGGATTCGGAAGTATTTTGGGAATTTTTCGTGATGGTATGAGGAACCAGACTGTAAAGTTGACTAATCTTGAGAAGTACTGAAGTATCGGAGATTCAGAAATTTTTCGAGAACATTTGAGATATTTTTGGGGCAATTTTAGAGTTTAGAGAAATTTTTTAATATTTTTTACAACTTCCTGGCAAATTTTAAGGATGATTTGAGAATTTTGAAGATTTTTTATCACAGCTGAAAATTGTCCCTTTTTTTTATATCCTACAAAAATTTCCAAGTTACAAATTCGAGGAGTTTCGGAGAATTTTCAAATTTTACTGACATTTATGAGAAGTTTTGGTAATTCCTCATGATATTTGACGAGTTTTCTAGAAAAACTTCAAAATTTCAAAAATTTCGGAAGTTTTCGGGCTGGATTTTACTGAATTTGACATGAGATTTTTGGATTGTTGGAAGAATTTCTGGAATTTTTCGTGATAGTATAAGGAACCAGACTGGGAAGTTGACGAATTTTGAAAAGTAATAAATTATCGGAGATTCAGAAAATTTTCGAGAACATTCGAGGAATTTCTGGGGCAAATTTAGAGTTTAAGAAAATCACCAATTTTTCCCACAACTTTTGAGCAAATTGTCCGGATGATTTGAGGATTATGAAGATGTTTGGTCACTGCTGAAAATTGTCCCTCATATTTCTTACATCTTGCGAAATTTGAAACTTACTTATTCGACGAGTTTCAAATGATTCTAAAATATTCCTGATGTTTCTGAGAAGTTTTGGAAAATTTTCATGACATTTGACAAGTTTTATGAAAAAGTTCCAGAATTCGCGGCAATTGCAAAAGTTTTTAAATAGGTTCAGAAATTTCCTTACTTCATCAAGAAATATACGTTATTTTACGAAAATTTACAGGAGAAGTGATAACAAAAAAATAATTAATTACTGATTTCTATTGGAATTTTTCATCAACAACAATTTCAAACATTTCCTCAAGTATCTAAGCTGCATTTTAAGGGTCCCGAATACTCTTGATCATGCCAAGAATTTAATTATCGCCCTGATCGCCTGAATTTCTCATCTAATCACTCGAGGAAATCGCAATTTCATCTTCATACTCACCCTCTGCTTCGAAAATTTACAAACTGAATGAAAAAAAAACATATTATCACAAAAAGTTCCCACTCCATCCAAACTCTACCAAATTCTATGCAGAACGTTTCGATTTCCAGCTTTCCGCAATCCATAAAACAATTCACCTACGATTTCCATTCACAATAAAAAAATTCGATTTCGAGCACCTAAAAAACCGAAACGTTCCTAACCTACAAACATTCATACCTCCAATCTCCTAAAAGTAACACACACAAAAAATCCCCCCCAACAAAAAATACTTCTCCGTTTCCTATGAACGAAAACAGTCGACGAAAAAAATTAAATCAAGGGTCCAAAAGGTTTTCCAAAGGGAAAATAAACTCCACTTAAACAGCGCTTGCACCCTATTCTCTTTCGGACCCTTCATTCCTCAATCCAACCATAATAACGTTTCGTTGCACATACCTATGTAAGAAAACGACTTCTACGTCGACGTCCTCGCGATCCTCGTGCAAGAAATCCTTGAGGAAATGCGAGACGGACTCGTACGTGATGTGGCCGCACACAACAATGTGTCTGGCAACGAAAACAATGAGTTAGAATCACGGTATTCACCCCCAACATTCCAGTTTCAAACCAAAAACAAGCCACTACGAAACAATAAGTAAAAACACGAGATTCGTCAATGTCAGACGAATCGTGAGAATGTTCCTTGTGTCAAAAATTTTGCATTAAATTTTATTTTCAAAGGAAATTTGCTACTACATCGATACGTGTCATACAGCTAGCGACTCTCTGAACAATCCCGGTTTTGAAATTTTTCTTTCAAAAGTGATAAAAATTTCTTTCCTTTCTGTACAATTTCAATTAGATCTAAATTTAATCAACTACACGTAGGACTTGAGGCATACTGAAGAATTTCGAAATTACCCTCACATATTAGCGTTTTATTGACAGTTGAAACAAAAATCTCGAAAAGAAAGTTATTTAAATCTTTATTATGCAAAATAAATGTTCCAATACAAACAAGAAAGATGTAAATAAACTGAGCATCGATTTTGAACCAGTTTAGTCTGCTTCATTTCTAACTTACCGGGACTAAAAATGGAGTCGTCATAGCCGAAAGACGTGATCGAATACTACAAATTACATTGACTACGCACGTTCAATCATGTGCACACACGAAACGCATGTACACAAAACTTTTTTCACGTATACCAAAATTTCCGAAAACACAGATGGCGTCATCAAATCTGTCCACATCGACATGTTTCATGACACTGCACATGTAACGCGCGACTTTCCCGCAATCAGTCATTCACGAATCCTCTCGCACATTTCCAGGAGTTCGCCAATAATTGATCACCGGACAGTCGCATGTATTGTAAAGTAGTAACTATGTGTGGAAGGATGCTAGTGCGTTCTATGTCAAGACCACTACTCTAAAATCTAGTAACTACACGTGACACCGTGACTACCTTGCTTTCAAGTAACAAAGAGGAAGTAATCGAGAGTGCCAATGGGGAGGTGTGCGCGGAATCGAAAAGATAACGTGATAATCAATGATTGGCGTGATAGACACATTCCATGCTACCTGATAATGACGAATTAGGAAAGTAGATCGGTCTCAACAAACGTAAATACGTAACAAGAAGACAAAATTGGCTATTCAAGCACGAGGCGCCCTTTGCGCGACACTAAAAACAGCGCGAACTTTATGATCAAAACAAATCCATCGACGATGTACAGCCTACGCTCTCAATATACGTGAGTTTCCCTTCCATTGTGTTCGTGTGTGGATATTTATCATTCATTGTGCACTGCGCGAAGCTTTGCAAAATAGATACCCAAAAAAACACCAAACTCCAACGAAGAATACTCATATTAGTAACTGGTAAGCAATTAAATTTTCCCTTGGTAACTCAAGTTCTCCGATCATCAATGAACAAAATTAGTAGAGAAAAGTATAATCAAAATCCTAAAAAACATGACAAAAAGGTAAATATAGAAGAAAAATAAGCAATTGCGTTATGCAAAGCAACGCGACGCGCGTTCGTCTGAGTATCGCGTCTCGTAATTGAACCTTTCCCGCGAAAGTGTCACAGCCGCATTAACACCGAGTGTGCCGGTCGATTGAGCGAACCGCTTTTTTTCCTGGCTAAAAACGCTCATTCGACTCGTTAAACAATGATCTCAACCAACCCTAATGCAACCTTCTAGAATTGCACAGTTCCTACATTGGTGATGTCAATGTTACATGAACAAGAACGAATGATGACTAAAACAAATGGAAGATATTACACTGACGTGATCACAACAATCAGGGCTTTGCATTCGGTTGCCGTAATTGCAGGGTACATGCTGGACATAAAATCGTGTTGTCGAATTAAATACAGCTGCAATACGTACAATAAAAAAGCACGCGTCAGAATATTCATTCTCATCTCACGGGATGGTCAACTTTTCGATGTTTTAAGTACTTTCAGCTCGTGACCTATGAGGACGAAAACCGTGGGACACGACGCAGCGGTATTTATCTCGAACACGGCCAGTGTGAACAAACAAGCTAACACCAGTTGCTAAGGTATATCAGATTCTGTGACAGTAGTTGAGTTTCTGAGACTTGGTTATTCAGGCTGGACTGGGAAGGGCAGGGTCAAATTTAACGCAATTCCTGACGTTGCAATTTCTTTCCAATTCGTGAACTTTCGACCCTAAGAATTTCCACTAAACATGACAATAAAACAAAACAGAAGGACAGACTAAAGACGTGAATCAATTCTGATCGAATCTCGAACAAACTGTATAAACACCAATTCAATCAGATACTGACTCTCGGTACCAAAAGTGTCACTAAGCAAGGTATGAGGTGGGCAAGGACGAACAACACAGGTTCTAGTACAAGTGTAAGGTGTGAAAACAACGAAACGAGGGACGACAAGATTAGGCAAACATATAGAAACGGTTAGAAAAGAGTACAGTATACTAATGCAGGACATATTGTGGACACGCTGTCTCATATTAAAAGTAAACATGGTTGGAGGATATTGGGTTATCTGGTTGAAACTCTGGAAAGCTATCTTGGCGTTTATGTGTCTCACCTGCGACCTCGCTCGTTCTTCAAAGTGCCGCCATACTTGTTTCGCGTCCCGATCAGGTCAATTATCTCGGGGATACAACTGGCGAATATGGCCTACACCACGTAATAGAAAAGAATATAACACTCGCATCAATATACTTGGCAGGGTACATTTAAAATGGACGTATCTCGCGATAACCGTTACTCTCGTCAACCGTCAATCGAAGGTCGCGTTCGTGACGTCGCGGGTGCGTCCGTGCGTCGTCTGTTTCGTTGGGATTCAGGGAACGGATTCGGTGGATCAAGGACCCTGCCAAAAATTCGCAACTTTTCGAGTCCTGTTCGAGGTGTTCAGTCAGAGTCATCAGAATTTCTGACAGGGCTACGAATAGACAGACGATGGGGGTTTCTTAGGCTCAGCTATCGGGTTACGCGGCGACTCATAGAGACACGATTAACAGTGCTGTACCACTATGCGCCCCACGGTCCGGTTATGCTGCATGTGCGTGTTCCTTATGGGGTGGGCAGGCTACCTATACCTAGAACCTACACTCCTACGCCTAAACCTAACGGTGCTACGCGTACCGACAGTCTTTTTTCAAGGTTTTCGGGGTGTTAACGCATGTTTGTGTTGTTTACTTTCCTAGTTTGTCAAGGCCAAAAATGTTCGTCATTTTGGATGATGTATTTCGAGTCATCAGATTTGTTTGGATATCTGAGCTTCACTGACGGACATTTTTGCCGATAGATTTTCGCTTTTTCTGGTGCTTGCGCGTTATTTGTCGGATCATTATAATCGAGACGAAAATTTCGATAAAACCTTTTCGGAAACGAAACGTCGTCACTGACCTCCCTAAATTTTATAATTATCGAGACAGCGTGCGAGCAGATTTTTGTTAATCACTTTTTGACATAAGCTTCACTACAGGTCATTACACTCATTTGCACTTTTAGTTTGGTGGTGATCGTTTTTTCCTTGAAACAAAAAAAGAAACAAAGAAACCAAAACGAAAATAAAACGGTGATGATCATCGTGATGGAATTCTTTGTAAGTGCAGATGATGGAAATGACAATCTAAGGATGGACGGACATTTTACGCGCGAGCGTCGATGTATCATCTAGTTTCAGGACGGCTCATCGAATGACTATATTTTCGGAGCTATTCGATGTTAGCGCGGCTCGAGATGCATTCAAAAAGCTGCGTTGTAACCCGTGCATTGTTAAGGGTAAACGCATCCAAAAGCGCGCGAGCCTCGTGCGAGCTGCAGGCTTTCGGTGACGAAACAAGAGTGTTCTAACAGCTCTCACGACCTCGTAAGCCATTCATACCTCACTCAAACAAAACCGCGCGTATCCAACGTAAGGGAAAAAAAATTATTGTAAGTGTGATAAGAGATCCCAAATTACTGCTATAGTAAAAAAGACTACCATTCGATAACTGACCTACTTCCAAACTTGAACAAACTCAAAAAGCTTCGTCATATCATCAGCCCATTACTCAGTATCGTCATTCCAGGAGTAATCCGGCATTCTTAATGATACTAATGATGCAAACTGTAAAAAACCTAAGAAAATGTTGTTGAAGTAAATTCAACCATTTTCAAGATGGATAATAATCTACACCTAGATATTCGATTCGACTCATCAACGCACTTAGATGTGATTAAATGATTAAAGGCAATTTTTTTCATCATGACTTGCAGAAATTTACAAAAAATTTGGTTATATCAATCTAAGCACTTTGACGTATCACTGAAAAAATACTCTCAATTGATCAGTGATGGACATCTAACAAAAATACATCTTCCATCACTCATCGATTTTGTTCGATAATTTGCATGACATGCAACATACTCAAACTGGTGACGTGAACTCAACAGAAACTACCTCCCAAGTCGAAAGATGACGTTGTTCACATCACCCCCGGGATATTTACATTACCGAAACGCGTCAAACGCACGTTTCCCGAATCCCACCGTCTTTCGACTCTCGACAAAATTGAAGAATCATAAAACGCGACGAAACCACAGCCCCTAAAAACTCGTATCCACAGAATACATTCTACTCTTTCCTTCCAAGTAAAAAACCAAAACTAGACTAAGAAAAACCAACTATCGTACCTCGCGTAAAAGCGATAGGTAAAGAAATTAAAAGGATGCAGCATATTCCCCTCTCGTATCTACAGTGTGTGAGTACATGTAGAAGATATTTCATCTCCCCGCTTCAAAACACACGAACGAATCCGTGCCTCCCCCTTCTTTCAGAGTACAGTCAAAATTTCAAGCAAATATATGTAGGACCAGCGCGTGTTATAAAGACTTTCTTTCATCTAATCAGACAAAAGTGACAAGAAAAAGCAGTGATTCAGCACATTATCTTAAATTGTGAGTGAGGTCAGGGGTGATTATAGTGTGAAACGTTTTTTAACCCGGGATGCGAACTCTCTAAGTTACGGATCTTCTGGAGTTAGGGTGGTTACACTAGTTAGAGGATGAAGTGTCACTGGTAGCAAATAACTTCTTGTAACTTCACTTGCGTATTCTGAATGATTTGGAAGATGGAAAATGACTTCAAAATGACCAATTGCGGAGATTCAAGACCGAATTTGCTGTTCCAAGTGCACCCTTCGTCTCTATGACTACCAAGGGATAAATCAGGGCTATATGGGGGTTAGGTTTTGCATCCACTTTTGCGGATTTATGGGGTACCTGCGTCCACGCTCGCGGTTGTAATGGCCACCGTACTTGCTGCGATTCGCGGCGAGCTCCGTAATCTCTGGGATCCAGCTGGCAAACACCGCCTACACACCCACAATCATCCGTTGCCGTCAGAATATGAACCCTAACCACACTCGATGGCGAATAGCCACTCAATCGCCATTTCATCAAGCGCTTCTCGATTTCGGTTGAATTTTTTTCTTTGCTTTCAGGGGTTTTTGAAATATGTTCGGTCGGGAGTCGTGTGGGAGATAAAAGGATCGACCGTGTGCGGGATTCGGAGTTACACGTCTTACTTCGCGCGCTCGTAAATCGAGAAGTTCAAAAAACCCTACACGTTCTATTTGGACATTTGTTCCGAGTACATCTTCGTGACTTTCGATCGGTTTTTCGCAACGTTCGTCCCGCGTGATTACGGTTTTCAAGATTCATGGGATCGAGTCGTGTTGTTCTGGTTTTGTTTGAATTTGTGTCTATTATGTGAACAGTGGGTTGAGAATTTAGAGAAATGGTCGAAAATTATTCGAGCGTTTTATATTTACTGTTGAGTTCATTTAAAAAGTGTGTGCAAGACTGAAAAGTTTACTACGAAGGTTGAAAATAATGGATTATATTACGGATTATTTGTTTGAAGCATGATAGTTGCTAAGTTCGTGCATCTTAGGAGAAATGTACATATCAAAATACGATTTTGTAGTAATCTGATTGGTTTCTGACATTCGGAGCCATATTTTTAATTTTTGATTCCGTTTGTTCATGGGAAGTAGAAGGTCTTGAAAACACGGTATTGTTTTCTTGTGAACAGAACGATGAAGGCTGACTAATGACTGATTTTTCTACTTGACTCGACATTCTTCTCATTTATTATAAAAAAAAAACATTGATAGAATTACAGAAAGTAAAATATTCAAAAAAATGCAAAAAATGGTATCAAAATGGGGCCACCACAAAATTTCTAAAAATTTGATTTCTGACATTCGGAGCCATATTTTGAATTTTTGATTCGGTTTGTTTATGGGAAGTAGAAGGTCTTGAAAATGCGGTATTGTTTTCTTGTGGACAGAACAATAAAGGCTGACTAATGACTGATTTTTCTACTTGACTCGATATTCTCATTTATCATAAAAAATTTTTTTTGATAGAATTACAGAAAGTAAAATATTTTAAAAAATGCAAAAAAAGGTAACAAAATGGGGCAATCACAAAATTTAAAAAATTTTTCACAAGAATTGAAGTTACAATTTCTAAATTGGCAAAAATAAAGCAAAATTATAAAAACAGACAAAATAACACTTTTCTATTCTGACTTCGCAAGAAAAATTGAAACGTAATGTTACTCTGTTTCATTTTATTGAAAACAGAAAGCTCAGGTCTGCCTAATGATTGATTTTTCTACTTGTCTCGAAATTCTTCCTATTTATCTTCAAAAAAAAAATATATATATATGTGTATATATATATATATATATATGATAGAATTACAGAAAGTAGAATGAAAAATGCAGATAAAGTTATCAAAATGTGGCAATGGAACAATTTTGTCAGTGTTGCACAAGAACAGAAGTTAAAATTTATAATCAGAATAAACAGCGCAAAATTACAAAAACTAACGAGATAACACTTTTTAATTTCAATTTCAAGAGGAAAATAAAAAAGTTACATAACTTTCTTTCATTTCCTCATGTACATGTAGTTAGTACTTGAGCGATCTGCAGATCGCTCAAGACTGACTAATGATTGATTTTTCTACTTGAATTGACATTCTTCTCAATTATATTTAAAAAAATAGTGAAGTTACAAAAAGTAGAGTTAAAAAATGCAAAAACAGGTATAAAAATGTAGCAATCACGAAATTTTGAAGAAGTTACAAGGAAGTACACTAAATTTGGAGTTAAAATTTCAAAATTAGCAAAAATAGCGCAAAATTACGGAAACTCACAAAAAATCACTTTTCTTATTTCGCTTTCGCAAGAGAAATAAAAACGTAATTTTACTTTTCTTAAGTTCCTTATGGATGAAATACTTAAGTCTGGCTAATGATTGATTTTTCTCCTTAATTCGACATTTTTCTTTTATTTATATTCAAAAAAAAAAAAAAAAAAAAAAAAAAATAAAAAAAAAAAAAAAAAAAAAAAAAAAAAAAAAAAAAAAAAAAAAAAAAAAAAAAAAAAAAAAAAAAAAAAATAAAATCGCACAAAAAAGCGCAAAATTACGAAAATGGACAAAATAACACTTTCTAATTCCGGTTTTGCGAGCAAAATAGAAACGTAATATTACCCTCTTTCATTTTCTTATAAACAGAACGTTCGAGTCTGACTGATGATTGACTTTTCTACTCGACCAAACATTCTCCTTATTTATCTCAATCAAAAAATGACGAAATTACAAAAAGTAGAATAAAAAAAGTGCGAAAGGAAGTACGAAAATGCAAACACGATCCCGCTATTCCACGATTTCACAAATTTCAGTTACAATCTTGATGTCAGCGAAAATTACAACATTCTCAAATACACAAAAAATTCCCACAGTCAAGAGAAAAAATTCAACTCAATTCGACATCTCATTAATAAAACCCTCGAATAATGAGAGTACCAACGAAATAAAACCAATTTCTCAAAACATGAGAGTGCGAATTTAAAAGTTTCCATCCCGACTGTACAAAAATAATAGAAACCTGAATAACAGAAACATCTTCGTGAATCGTATTTTGTATTGCGAATCCACTAGTGATGCACTACAAAGAAAAAACGCGATCGAATCGCTCGTGAAAACTAAGCGTGCTCTACACGACGGTACGTAACTGCATGCAACGTTTCGCTTGGTGCATTGCAGGCAGTACCGCGGTGTCTTTGCCCGAGCGAAAGTTTTCACATATGAATCATGCACAACCGCACACGACGGTACGGTCACGTACGAGCCATACTGCAAATTTCACCCTCGGATGTTTGTGATCATGTACATATCTAACGTTGCACGAAATAATGAGTTGCAGACTAAATTGGTTAATCGTGCTCTGGTTCTGTCAAGCATTTCTAAAGACAAAAACCTCAAAAAGTACCCGAGTATTCCAAAAACCAAACGCAAGATTCCATGTTTCACGAAGTTCCATTTTCAGGTACTTTCCGAGTGGAAAAATGTGAAAAAGAACGAAATCTAAATATTTCTACCGTCTAAGAAAAAAGTGCTGTTAGTTAAAAGACGATTGGAAAATTATCAAAGATAGTCGAAATCACTTTTCGTGCAGTGCAAACATCGTGACGTGTTAAAAGAAAACTTGTCAGCTCAAAATGTAGTGTTAGTTCGTGTGCGTGCTAATGCTTTCGTGCTTCCATTTGGGAAGAGAGAATCGAATTCGACGTGTTGCGATAAATAATGTAGTCACAAATCCACTATGTTTAAAAATTGAACTATGTCAGTACGACCTCGTCCTATGATTGTTATCACTTTATCAAAAATTGTACATTCTCCTTAATCCGAGACTCCATGAAACTTATTATGGGAAGTATTATATACTTTTTCGTCGTTCCTCAGATGAAAGGGGGACAAGACCAAAACGTCAAGTTTGCGACCACACATAAATCCGAGTAAATTATTTGCTCTTTTTTGTACATTGATTTTTATTGAGTTTCTAGAAAATCATGAGATAAAGATGGTTTTGATATCAGTTATCCTTAATCCATTGTTTGAGTCAATTTTGGGGATTTTCGAAGATAAAAATTGGGAATGTAAATTTTGTTGATTTTTTAGGAAGTATGTGTGGCGCAAATAGCACAGTAAGAGACACAAACGATGAAGAATGAGAGGAGCCAAACCGTGGTTTTGACGTAGTTATACCTTTTTCCGTGTTCCCTTTTGTACTCCCCGCTGTACTTGGACCTACTTCCTACGAGCTCTATTATCTCGGGTATGCTACTAGCAAAAATTGCCTGGAAAATAGAAACAACAAGTGGACAAACAGTTGCGCCTCTACCTTGACTAGTCAGCTCGGTCAGCCATGTGTGAAGTTGCTATTTACAGCGAAGCAGCCTCCGGATCCAAAATTTTTCGAGTCAGCGATTTATCGGAGATCTCGTTGGAATGCTTGTCCAGTTTTTTAATACATCATTAGTGCTCGGGCGACGGAATATTGAAGATTTTTGGGGTAGACTTCAATGACGGAATCATTATGAATTTTTTT